>RJWH01006655.1:0-51038 GCA_004363575.1 Solenodon paradoxus
CTCAGAGGCTCCCCACTTCTCACCTCGGACACCCCAGTCCCTAAGTCAAGACCTCCTTGCCCCAGCCCAGCAGCCATGCTGACCACTGTCCACAGGAGGCTGCCAGTCTCCACACTGCCTGGGTCTGTACCTGGGTTCTCTGTTGGGTCCACCTGCAGTGACTTCACTCCTCCCCGCATCATGGCTTCCTCCTCCCAGACCACTGCAGGGTTCACATCTCCAGATACACTTATTAACATTCAATTAGCGGTGCGCCCTGGTGGAGCAGCGGTTGGGTCATCCCCTCCGAAGGAGCGCAAGCCACGGAGCCCTGGGTTCCAGTCCCCGGTCCCAGGGAAACAACCAATGTGAACGACTAGATAAAAATAAAATGCACAGAGGGAAGAGGAGGGTCGGAGGAGGGAGGAGTCTCAGGGAGGCCTGGGTCCTGGCTGGGCTGCTGGGTGGACTGAAGCAGTGACCTGGCAGGGGACAGTCCTGAAGCACAGGGACGAGCTATGGAACAGGAGGGGAAGAACCAAGGCTCCAAGGCTCCCTTGCCCTGGAGGTGGGGGTGATCTGCTGGCCCTCTCAGGTGGGCAAGCTTGGGAATGCAAAAGGAAGGGGTCACCAAATGGAGGGTCCCAACGTGTGACCCGGAAGCCCTTCCCGGTGTGTGCAGGGCCCACATGAGGGGTCCTCATAACTCTTGCATCCGTGATGCAGGGACATGATGGGTGAGTCCCCTAAATACCAAAGTCAGTTCTGCCCCCTCAACTGGGCAGGTGCGCCATCGCTGGGTCCTGGAGGGCAGGATGCGAGGAATTCTTGGACAGCCCCCCATCCCAGGGGGTTCTGGGCCAGGACCTGGAGCCTGGCAGAGCTGGGCCTGGCCCTGCCCTGCGGGCCTCGGTGGAGCCATCCCGCACTGGTGTCCCAGCCCCATCCGGACCACCCACAAACGGCCACCCCCACCCCCTGCCCCCCTCCCCTCCCCGAGACAAGCTGGAAAGAGGTGTGTGGCCCTGGCGGTGGTCTCAGCACCAACTGGGCAGGAAGCTCCCACGTCCCAGTAAGGTCTGGAATGTGGTCTGGAAGGGCCACGTGAGGCCCCTGGTCCCCTCGCCCAGCTCAGAGGCCGCCAGCTGGAAGGGACAAGGGGAATCCGGCGCACAGCGGATCAGAGAAACACACCAATAGCCCTTGGGTTTTGTTTATTTTTCAATAAACAAAATTTTTTGCTTGTCTGGATAGTAGTAAACGGGAAAGCTAAAAAGAGCGCCATTGACATTTTCTGAATATTTTGGTTACAAAAGATCATTGCGCCTCCTCCTCCTCTCAATTTGGGAACCGAATTGGTGACCATGTCGCAGACGGCTGTCTTTGAGCTTTTCCGTTTGCTTCGTAAACTACACACTACTCCAAACACACGAAGTGTGGATGGGCAGACAAAACCCGACACTCTCAGCAGAACCTGGCTCCTCCACAGGGCGTGGAGCAACGTCCCTGAGGGCCGTAAAGACACTGCCGGTGCTGACCTGCTCTGATCGGGGGTGTGGGTGGGGCCTCGTCGGGTGCTGGGAACAGACGGTCTGTCACGTGGGGTGGGGCGCTGGCCCCGCTGGCTTCCCCGGGACCCCTGTCTCCCGCCCTCCCGCCGCCCTCTTGCCTGCCACCCTCGCTCCACAGGCGATGGGGTGCTTTCTGATGGGGTGAGCTGGGGATGCAGTGAATCTGTGAGACACCGGGTCTCTCCCTGGGCATCGTCGGGGACAGGCTGGAGACAGACACGTGGCGCCGGAATCGGCTTGTTGCCTCCAGGCTGGGACTGGGTTGGAGGGACTGGGGGACCAGAATTGTCAGCTCACTCATCAGGGTCTTGCGCTGAGAGAGGCCGGGCGGGGTACCAGACGCCCGCCTGGCACAGGCCAACTGTTCTTATTTTTTGTCTTTTTTGTTTTTATTTCTTAAAACAAACTCAAAATGAGATGCGATGATTCAAATGACTGGGGCAGGGGGCGGGGGGGACAGAAGCGGGTGTGCGGGGAACAGGAGGGTGAGCCTGGGGTGGGGCAGGGGGTGGCAACAGGAGCACGGGGTGGTGACAGTGGAGACCAGAGAGGGTGACAGGGTTTGGGGACGGAGGACAAACTGTGGGGTAAAGTAAAGTGGGATCTGGGAAGGGGGGACAGGCTTGGATTTCAGTGATGGAGGACTGGGCTGAGGGTGGGGAGGAGGTGACAGTGAGGGGAGAGAGACTCTGGGAGCAGATGAGCAGGAGGAGGTGAGGAGGACGGAGGAGGCTCAGGGGAGGAGGGAGAAGGATGGGGTGATGGGAACCAGTGGCCTGGGGCGGGGGCACCAGGAGCTTCGGGGAGACGCTGGTTGGGCATCAAATTAAAATGACAATGGACTCAGGGTGGTGGTTGGGGATGAGGGTGATGAGGTCGATGGCTGTGTGATGACAATGACGCATGTCAATGTGTGGAGGATGCTGTGTGTGACGGAGGTGACCGAAGTGGTGGAGGTGATGATGGTGATGGTGGCGAATCGGAAACAAATCCTTGGAGCAAGGTAAAGACGGCAGGATACTTAGTAAAGCTCTGAGTATAGATTGCTATCCAAATAATTTAAGAAGCAAAATAGTCCTAACTGATACCCAAGGGCTGTTCAGCTGCTTAATCCTAAGAGCTGGAAAGCTGAACAGAGCTGTCCCATAGCCTTCGATTTTTGCAAAAAAGAGAGCTGCTCTTTAAAAAAAAAAATCTAATTTATAATTCAGAAGCTGGCTAGGTCTTTTGGGATCTGAGGATTATGAACTCAGCAACACAAATGAAATCCATGGCTGCATAGGCCAGGCCTCGTAACATGTCTGCCACAGACCTAGAAAACACGCACAGGTGAGAATGTCCACTCAGCCTGTGAAAACCTTGGTGAGGGCTGTGCTGCTGCTCAGAATTTTGCCAGGGGCACTTGTGGTGAGAGGTACATTTAAATTTCAAGGGACATCTCCAATACTGAGGGCAGGAGGTAGGGATGGTGTTGGGGCTTGGGGGGCGGGGGGCCACCAGAGTGGCATGTCCACTGCACGTTGGAACTCCAGGGGCCAACTGTTTCCAAATGGAAAGCGGGCCAGGAGGCGCCCCACTTCGAGAAATGCGGAGAGGACCGATTTCCACATGTCAAGTGCGCATCCAGGATAGGCCCGGACCTTCGGATCCTCGGATGAGACTGAGTCTTCATCAGATCCTAACTTGTAGGGTCGGAAATGTTTTGGCTTCAGACCCCTCGTTCCTAATTCAGAGTTTTAGAGCGAGAGAGGACCCTGATGGTCACTGTGTCCCAGCTCCTCTCTCCCTTCAGAGGAGCAAAACGGTGGGTCCGGGGTGAGGCAGGGGACTCGCCAAGGGTCACACAGCGAGTTAGTAGCAGGGCTAGGACAAAGTTCTGGCCCCCCAGCAGCCAACGCAGGGCTCTCTCTGCCTGACACACAGCTGCTGCACTCTGCAAAATCTCAAATCAATTGGAAAGACCTAAGGGTCGCGGTGTTGAGCTGGATGTGAGTGCGAGTCAAAGGTGGTGTGTGAGAATTAACGAGAGAGATCTTAGCCCTTTGCACAGTGGCTGGTCATGTACAACACTCGTCACGGTTTCACGAGGATGCAGGGGCCGAGGTCCCTCGGGGAGGGAACCTCAGCCCCCTGTCCTGGTTCTGTTGCCTTGTTTTTTTATGGTATTTTTTGATTTTTTCATTCCATTTAGAATAACACTTTTTTCTTTGACTAGTTTAAAGGTGAAATTCGTATTATTATTCATGTAGCATGCATTAAGAGAGAAGGAGAGCTCTGTGGGCATGGCCCGGGCACAAGGCAGCACACGGGGAGGGAGGGGAGCAAGCGGTCACCAGATTCCACACGAAACACAGCCAGAGCGGGTGTGGCGGGTGTGGCGGGCATGGCGGGCGGCCGCGGGCTCAGGGCTCCTCGGCGCCACCTGCCTCCTTGCCGAAGGTGGTCATGCCGATCTTCTCGGGGAAGAGGATGTTGACGGCCAGGTCGTCCCCGCCGTGTGGCTGCAGCAGCAGGCTCCTCTTCTTACGCAGCAGGTGGCTGCAGCGCAGGCTGGCCACCCAGGCCTCGCACTTGTGCAGGAAAACCACGCCCAGGGTTCCCAGCACCACCAGGCTGGTCAGCACGCCCAGGACGGTGAAGCAGATGGCCTGGCCCTCGGAGAGGAGTGGGGTGCTTTTGTTGAGCTCCTTCATGGACACTTTCAGCACGCGGTGCTCGGGCTGTGGCACCGGCAGCTCATGCACCCCGGGGGTCAGGCGGTAGGTCAGCCCGTAGCCGCTGGGCAGCCGCGTGACCTGCGGGGGGCTCAGCACGCGCTTCCTGCCACAGGTGGGGCCCGTGAACTCGGACTTGCACAGACACTCGTACCTCACCTGGGCATGCTGCAGGCAGGTGCCCCCGTTCAGGCACGGGTCGGCGGCGCAGCTGGACACCGGGCGGCTGCAGGTCTTGTCCATGAAGCCGGCCGGGCAGCGGCAGCGGAAGTCGCCCCCAATATCAGTGCAGATCCCATGGTTTTCACACGGGTTGGGGGTGCAGCTGTTGGCCACGATCTCGCAGAAGTTGCCTGAGAAGCCAGGGGGGCACAGGCAGGAGGCGTGGGAGGCCCGGCCCTCATCGTCCACGCAGGTGCCGTGGTGCTGGCAGGGGGAGCTGTAACCCAATGGGGACAGGGTGAAGGGCGGGGGCCGGGCTCCAATGGGCCAGGGTGGGAGGGCGGGCACTCAGGCAGTCAGGTGAGTGAGCAAAGGGCCCTGGGACCCCCGAGGCCATCCCCCGCCATCTCCAAACAGAGCGCAGCTGCAGGCTCCTCACTGAGCAGGTGGGGACACTGAGGCAGGGAGAGGCAAAGGCCACAAGAGGCCAGGGCGAGCGCTTCTCTGTGCTCCATCCGTCCCCGGGCTGCTGAGCCCAAGCCCAGGAAGATTTCACTCACCCCGCCATGTCACCACTGCCCCCCTTATTATTATTTTTGTTCTCAAGTTCAGAGGAGTGAGCCTGGCGGCTATTGCGCCGGAAGCCCTTGGGGATTCTGCGTGAAAGACACCCCTGTGTCCATGCGGCTTGAGCCAGTCTGTTTAGCAGTGGTCCATTCTCCCCAGCTCAGCCTGCAGACCAGCGCTGTTTGCTCAGAGCAAGCGCACAGAGCATTTAATGTAAGTGCTTAAACGCGCGGACCCTTTGTCATCTGATAAATGCCAAAACTCCAGGGAAGAAAGGGGCCATGAGCAGGGGACAGCAGCAGCGCTGCCGCTCAGCTGGCCAGGGCTGCAGGAGCCGGGCCCTGAAGGAATCTCAAGGACCGGAGACTGTTTTGACGGACTGGTTCAAGTTGGATAGAGAAAAAGGCAAAGGAGTGGAAAGGTCTCAGTCTGTATTTTCCCTTCTTGCTAATAAGCAGGGATGGAGTTCAGGTGCCCCCCACTCTGACCTCTCCTGAAGGCCGCTCAGAAATGCCTGTGTGCAGCCTGGCCCGCTGGGGTGCTGCAGCATCCCCATGCCAGGGCAAGATGAATTTAATAGCCTGTTTGCACCGAGGACAGGGACAGCCCTTCCAGGACTGGGTCTGATTCTCTGGCCTCCACTGAAGCCCAGTCAGCGGAGGGGCCAGGCTGCTGGAAGCTCGCTGTGAGGAGAGGCGTCTTCTGTCTGGGATCCACAGCTCAGAGACCCAACGCCCTACCCAGGGCTGTAGCTGAGGCCTGGATCTCACCCCCACCCCTCGTTCTGCTGCTCCCCCAAGACAGAGCCTGCCAGGCCCCCAAAGCCGCCCCTAAATAGGGTTCACAGGCAGCCCCTGGGCCCCGCTGAACTCTGATCTCTTATTATGTTGCCTTTAGAAAATTATGCAGCTCCGAGCTGGGGCTCACAATCCCAATCTACTCCTATTCACACGCATCAGGACTGGGGACGTCAGGGGAATATGAAATGGCCTTCAGGAGCCCTTGAAAAACACTGTGGAAATGGCACATTCCTCCCGCAAACACCCTGATCTCAGCCATCCCCCCTTCAGTTCACCCAGAGGAGCAGTCACTGGGTCTTTTGTCAGGCAAGGGGTCCAGCGGGGCTTGAAAGGGTCTTAGGAGTGTGAGTGGGGATCAAAAGCAGCAGCAGAGGCACCGGCGGGACACCTGCTTACCCGTTGATGACACAAGGCCCGTTCTTGTCCTGGCAGTTCTTCCCCGAGAAGCCCGGGGCGCACGAGCATTCGTAGTGGCCGCCGTCCAGGTCCATGCAGGTCCCGTTGTTGGTGCAAGGGGTCGAGGTGCAAGCTCGAACATCTGGGGGGCGGGAGAAAACAGACATGGCATCCTGGGGTGGGGCCCGAGGCTGGCAGGCCAGCTTCCTGGGTGGGGCGGGGGAGCTGCCCAGGGCTCTCTGCTGTGTCCACTCCAATGGTCACCAAGTAGGCTCCTGAGAGCACAGCGACCCCCAAATGCTGAAGTGAGGAAACAGAAGCTCAGAGCGCTGACAGGTCACAGAGACAAAGTCACAACCCAGGGTATCTGTACCCTTTTCCTGACACCGGATCGCCCCTTACAGTGTGTCCGTGGCCTTCACTGCTGAGCCCCCCTTCCCCCAGTGTTCTCATGCCCACCTCCTCCAGACAAGTTATCACGTCCCTCTTCTCATGTTTGTGGGGGCCTGGGACTGGGGACCCACAAAACCCAAGTGTTAGAAGTGCTTTTCATATTTTCCATCAAAGGTGGGGGTACAGAATGAAGAATCAAGTGGCCCAGCCGAGCCCAGCACTGCCCCCACCTCCCGGGGTGTCCGTGCTCATCATGTCTGAACCAAGGGCTCGGGAGACAAGGCCGCCTCGTCTGAAGGCAGCAGGATTTGCGCAGAAAAGCGCTCCTGTGGCCGAGTCTCTGTGAACACTGCACATTTCCACCGTTTCCACCTCCCGTCAAGCACACACTTCATTAATCCGGGCTGAGCAAGCCAGAGTGGAGCCGAACAAAAGGGTGTGGGCTCGGGGCTCTCTGGCAGGGCAGACCCCAGGGCCCCGAGCCAGGGAGAGGCCTCTGTGTCCTGCCTCTCGGCCCCCCAGTGTCGGCCTCACTTTCCCACTTAGAAACAGAAGGACTCTCCCTGACCAACCCCTGGAGAGGGGCTCTGAGCTGTGGTTTGCTACCCCTCTGGGGTGGGGGATTCCTGTGCTGAGCCCACACGTGCAGAAATCCCCCCCGAAAGAGCCAGCCCTGCACCCTTGTGGGCTCATGCGGGGGAGACGGCAATCCATGACGTAGGAAAAGCCACTGCCTCCCTGACAGCCTACCGGAGCCCACCAGCCTTCCTGGGAGCCAGCCCAGTGCAGGGAACATAAAGAGGATTTATCATTACGGGAAGGCCAGGCAGAGGGAGAGCACTTGGAGCCTCCGCACTGCTCCTAATTCTCCACTCCTGGCACTCCTGGCACTCAGAATCTTACGTTTAAGATAAAGAGCTGGCCACCCCCTACTCCACCTGACCCCACAGAGTCCACAGGGCCAGGCCACTGAAAGGAGCCCTTTCTCCCCTCAGGACGCCACCCCAAATATCGGGGTGGATTAAGCTGCTGCAAGAAGACCGCCGGGGACTGAGGTGGGGGGGGGGGGTCTCTGCGGGGCAGCAGCTGTGACCGTGACAGCCTCCAAGCAGGGAAAGGGGCAAGGGCATCAATTACCCAGCCTCCATTCCCTCTGGACTGCGCCTCGCCAGCCATCCCCAGCTGAGAGCCTTTGTCAGCCCAGTGGGGAGGGGACCTTTGTCTGGAAAATTCCCTCCAGGAGTTCTGAGCTTAGATACTAAAGCGGGTGGGCTCCATCAGAAGCCAATTGTGGCTTCTCTGACCCACTTCCCCACCCCAGCTCCAGCCCCAAACGTCTCAGACGAGTATCAGCTGCAGGGAAGACCCCGACCTGTACGGGGAGATTTAAGCTTTACCACCTGCCAGCATGGTGGGGGCTGCAGTTCTGGCCATGGGGCCGGAGTGATAACCACATGCTCCCAGGTTTTCCTGAAGGAGGACGTTAGAGCCCAGAGGACAGTCACCCGATTCTGGGGCCAGGGGAGTGAATTTCTAGCTGGGTTCTCTCCCGTCTTCTTGGGTGTCCTTGTGCCTCAGTTTCCCTGTGGGTACCCAGAGAGGCTCTGTGGCAACTGCCTACACTACTGGGGGCGTTTTGAGGATTTCCGTTTGCCCAGGCTTCAGGCAGGTTCTGTCAAATGAGCATGGGCTCCAATGAAAGTTCGCAGCCTGAAAACGCAGCGGCGGCAGCCAACTCAGAATTGTTCAGGGTAACAGAGGACCAAGCTTGCATAAATTAATGAAATCAACAGATCACACCAACCTGCGCCTAATCCACGCTCAGCCCTTCCCCACAGCTGACCGCTGCAGCCTGGCCTCGGTCCCTCCCTCCTCCCAGCACCATCACCCCTGCCCACCCGCTTCGGCTTTCGCTGGTTGCTTTCCAGGCAGCCTCCTCACCTAACCCAGCCTCCTACTCTTGGAATCTTAGCTCTGGAATCTTCCCACTCCCCAAACTCCGTGACCTGGACAGGTTACCCAGGATCCGTGGCCCCCGCCCTCCCAGCTTGGTGTGGCATGTGTTACCCTGTGACTCTATTCCACAGCCAGCTCCCCGACCCTCACTCCCACTGTCTCCATCTGGGGTGGGGGGCGCGAGGTGCAGAGGGCAGCAAAATTCAGCCCTACCTGTCGCAAGGCTGGGCCCCAGAGGGAAGTGTGTCAACAGATCATGCCCGAACACAGCAAAGTAGCTAGAGCGAGACCCACGGGGGAGGGGAGGCCGGCGCTGGCTGGGAGGGAAGGAGTGATGGGGCGGGAGTGGGCCAGCGTGTGCCCACCTATGTCGCAGAGGTGGCCATCCCAGCCGTCCTTACAAATGCACTGCCAGGGTTCCACACAGAGTCCGTTTACACAGCCGGGAAAGGTCACACACTGGTCACACAGCGGGCCCTGCCAGCCGGGCTGGCACCTGCGGGGGTGAGGGGGAAGTGGACACATGTGAGGGGGGCAGGGGTAAGAGGCGTTCAGGTTGCTTTCTGGGGGGTGGAGGGGGGCGGCCTCGGCAGCGTGCTGGATCAGTGGGTCCAAGGAAGAAAACGCCAGTCACCTGAATGGAAAGCTTAAACAGAGGCAGAGGGGTCCCCCCGGAACTCGCAGGACGCTGCTTTTGCCGCAGTGGCCTGCAGTGGTCTCACCGTGCAAGGCCCCCTCCCGACACCCCACTTCTGATGAAGCGCTCGGGCTGTACCTCCCACCTTCCTCCTGTTCTCCTGCATCTCCCCACCAGTCTTCTTGTTACTGAAGCTTAGGGTCCAAGGCACCGCCTTGTCTGACAGCAGGACCCCCACGATTCTGCCAGGGGGGTGGGGGGGCATGAGCTGCCTCTGGGGTCGTCCGTTACCTGCAAACATTCTCATCCTCGCAGAATCCATTTTGGGGGTGGCAGGCCGGGAAGCATTCAGCTCCTAAGGCAGAAGAGAGGTTACCCGTGCAGCCCACCAGGCTCCGAGGTCCATCGGTCTCTATTCTCCCACAGGGCCCTGCAGCCTGCTGCCCGGCACACAGTGGGCCATGGTGTCAGGCACTCAGGGACCTGTCTGCCATGTCCTGCGTGCTGGGATACCATGACGCTCTGCCTAGTTCTCAGGGGCAGGCCACCCAATCCCCCCAAAACACAAAACCTCCGATCCTGATAGCTGGGGTAGAAAGATATTGGCCCTGGTGCTCAGTCAAGACCTCACAATGGCAAAGCAAAAGGGGGTGCAATGGTGAGGGTTTCAGCGCCGGGAGAGCCCAGACAGGCACACCTGCAGGCTCACAGGTGAGGTTGCAGGATCTTTTATAAGGCTAAGCCCAGTTTAGCGGGTCTCCCTGGTTAAGTTCTGCCAATTTCTGGCCCCAGACACGTCTTGTTAAAGCGACTGGGGGGTCTTGCTGAGCAGGAAGAAATCCCGACGCTATTTAGAGATGGCGACACATTGATAAGTGCCTACTGTGTGCATTTACTTCACCTGTTCCAGCTTTCAGACCGACCCCCCAGCCTCTGGTGCAGTGGGGCGGCACTGCGGGAGGGGGCAACTGGCTGTCAGCGACAGATCGCCCTGCAGACAGAAGTGTCGCAGCCCCTCACCTAGAGAAGCGCCACGCAGGAGGGGTTCCGGCGGTGAGAATGTGGGGTGAAAGAAGACGGCAAAGTCGCCCCCCCAAGCCGGCTCCCCACGCGCACAGCGCGACACCCCAAAGTTGCACCCCAGAGCATTTTCACCGAGCACCCCGCCGTCACCTCGGATCTCCCTACCGCCTCTCGTCCATCGACACCCCTCCGAGCGCCACTTCTGCAGCGCGCCAAGGGGCTGGGGTCCCGCGCCTCCCCTGCCCGCTCCCGGTCCCGCCTGGCAGGCAAGGGGCAGGGAGGGCGAGGCACCACGCGGCGCTTAGGGTTAGGCGGGACGGGCGCAGTCGGGCGTCGGGACGGCGCGCGCGGGACACGGGCGGCCAGGGGCATCGCACGCTCCCCAGTGGGGCGCGACCCGGGCGGCCGGGGGCTCACCATGGGCACTGTGGCCGAAGGCCAGCAGGAGCAAGAGGACGGGCAGGAGGGCTGCGGTCGCGGTCATCGCGGGGCGGCCGGGGTCGCGGTCCCGGGAGCGGCGCGGGCGCGGGTCCGGCTCCGGGCGCCGCACTGGGCTTCTGGTTGCAGACGCGGAACGGGGCGCGGGCGCGCGGCGAGGGGAAAGCCAGGGCTGCACCGGGCTGCGCGCTGCGCTCTCCGCCGCCGCCGCCGCCGAGCTGCCGCCGCCGCCGCGCGCGCCGCCCTTTTCGTACCGCCCCCCGCGGCCCCCGCCCCCGCCCCCGCCCCCGCGCGCGGGCCGGCGCCGGCCAGTCCCGGGGCCCCCCGCCCCTCGCGGGCCGCCCCCCACCACTGCGGCGTCCGGAAGCCGCCCGCGCGCCGCGCACTCTCGGCTGGACGGGCGCAGGTACCCCGCGCGCGCTTGGCACGGGGTCCCACACCGGACGGGTCGGGCGCGCACCCCCGGGCGCTTCAGACAAGTGGCGTGCAGACCCCCGGCGAGACGCCAGGACGCTCTCTGAATACAGAAACGAGAAAGAAGCACCAAGACACTGATCACCGAGGTCCCGAGCACAGAAGCCATGGGTCACACGTTGAGACACACATGCTCACTCGGCAGACGTAGATTGCGCACCGAGCCACATCCGCACCCAGAAAAGCACTCGCGAGAAGCCTCCCGCACCCAGACTCCAGCCCGGCGACGCAGGGAAATGCAGACACACTCATAACCTCATAACGACACACAGTCACCCAGACACACCCACAGCACAAACACATGCGGCCGCGCTAACAGTTACAGAAACAGCCCCGAGGGCCGCAGGCTCAGCCGTAGACACGCAGAGGGGAGGGCCGGCGGCCGGACAGACTGACGGACAGTTACCAAACCCTAAACCTCCTTAGACCAGTGCGCGGCGGGTCAGCCAGGGTCATGTGCGGGGCCAGGTGCACACCTGGACATGCAGGAAACACTTGCCAACACACAGACACCTGCGCACGCGCTCAGTCGTACACTAGCACACAGTCTGGGCCTGAGGCCCCAACACACCCGTGTGGGGGCACGCGTGCAGCCCGCCCTGGCGTCCCCAGATCCCAGGTCACAGCCTGTGCTGCGCAGTCACCTGCACAACACATAGCAGCGCGCGCACGCACACACACTCCGTTTTTGCTGGCAGTGCTCACATTCACGCCCACAGGTGTGAATTCACACACAGCAGGAATCACAGCAGGGATTCCAGGCTCACTGGGTGTGACAGGAGGGTGGGACTGGGGTGCTGGCCCTGACAAGATCCTCTCCCTCCAAAGAGCTGCTGGAGGAGCCCCTTGCCTAGACTCTACAACCCACCCCCCACCCCCCCAAAAAAGGAAAAAAATCCGGGAAAACGGGGAAGGGAGCAGTAGGTGGGGGAGGTGTTCAGCCTCCTGAGGAAGAGCCAGGACCTTTAGGCAGGTCATGCGTGAGAGCTTAATTTGCAGATTAGTTTGCATCTAGATCCCCAGTGCAGGGGTGGATGCTCTCCCCCCCAGATGTCCTCCCCCCCTCCCATAGTGCCCTCTGGCACTTAGAATGTGGCATGGCGGCTCTTGACCTTGGCCCTTGGGCCATCTCATAGACCTAGCAGATTTGAGGACACACCTGCTGTTCTCGGGTGGGAAGTCATGCCCACCTGCTCTAGGTCAGCGCTTCTAGAGGACTGCTGGGGGAGGGCACAGGACTGGGGCAGAGACTGGAGCTGCTCTGGGCTGGAGGGAAGTCCCACCCTGTTGTGGAAGCTGCCCCTTCCCCAGCTCTACAGAAGACCCAGAGCGGGACGAGGCATTGTAAAAGATTTTGACCACTGGCTGGAGTTGCGGGGCGGGGGGTGGGGTGGCGTGCGTTCATTCCGTGGCTCCGGAGATGGAAGGTCTTTTGTCCAAGGTCTCCTGCTACAGCACAAGTGACCAGCACTGTCTGCTGCAGGGAGAGCACCATAGCCCCTGACCCCTTCCTTTCTTCCCTCCAAGGACCCTGACCTCAGCCTCCAAAATTATCCCAGGCAGGCAGCAGGCAATCTGGAAGGACTGGGTTCTCAGCCAGACGCTAAGGAGGATGGGGTCTCAGGGCTGAGCGCCCAGGAGAGGCACCCCCCACAGCAGTCACAAGGTGAGGTGTGAACTGCTGAGTGCCAGCAGGGCCTGGAGGTGTGTACCCCCTATCTACTCCCTCCCTCCCCCACCAGGTCCCTCCCACCACAGTCCACCCAGGTTTGGAAAAGAGGGGAGGCCAGTGTCACTGGGGACTTCTTACTCTACGGTCTGGCTAAAAGGACACTCTCTTGCTCAGTAATCCCAGCTCCATCCACTACCTGCTGAGGGCCTATGCCGGTCACCTTGGAACCCAGCAACTCTGTCTAGGTACTGGGGTGCCATACCTGTCCCAAAGGGACTTGGGGTATAAGGAGAAAACCACTGTACTTCCAAGGCCTGGCCCCTTCCTGCCCTTCCTCCAGCAGTTGCCACCAGCCCCTGTCCTGTGGTGGCAGAGCCGGGGGTGCCAGCAGGGTCCAGGCCTCTTAGAGCCCAGCAGGCTGCCTACTGCACCAGGAGGGGGCTTCGCGCCCTGGCAGGACCTGTAAGAGCAGAGCTGCCTGTGGGGCTCCCTCTGGTCTCTTAAAGCACTTGCAAAGGCAAAAGACCGGAGATTTTGTTTTTTCCAAGCAGCCCTGAGAAAGCTTAGGAGCAGTGGGGACAGGAGGTTGGTGACTGTCACCAGCTTCAAGGCTACACAGAACACACGAAAATGCCAATTGGGTCCCTTGGGGAGAACTTGTACTGTGTTTACAAGCAGCCCGCTGGCTGGGGAGCATGGGCCTGGGGGCCTCAGAAGCCCCCCTCTTCCAAGTCTATAACCCTGGATTCCCAGAGAGGCGGCCTGTCCCAGGGAGTCTCTGCCCTGCTATCTGGTGCCTTCCACAGAGCCCAGCTCCTTGGGCCACAGGGAGCTGGGGATGCATGAAAGTTTCCCAAGGGAACCAAAGAAATGTTCTCTCTCGTGCCCTTCCCTCCTGCCCCCCTCCAAATGCCAGTCCTGACCTTCAGCCCCCTTCACTAAAGACACTGCCCTGCCCATCAGGAAGGCCCAGCACCGCTGGGAGGCCCCTGCCCACCCACTTGGTGTCCTGCCCAGAGCCCCCGCCCCCAGCTGAGCATCTCGGAGCTTTGTTTCAGCCCAGACTGGTCATGTTTTTGGAGGTGTCTGCAACCCCACTAGGCCAGCCCTACGGGGCACTGTACAGACAGGGAAACTGAGGCCCAGTGAGGACTCACAGGCATTTTTGTTCCCTCTTCTCCTGTCTCCCTCCCTCTCTGTCTCTCACACACTAGGCATTCTTCTTCCTCCCTCTCAGAGTCACCCAGATAGGGAGGGGGACCTCTCAAAGGGACTGACTCAGGTGCCGTCTCGGGTCCTGGATCTGTGGCATCCTGAGCGCAGGACAGGGACACTCCCCACCCCCACCCCCACCCCATGAGACCACAGGCCCTGGTTTAGGCGTGCAGGTCTGCCTTTGCTGACACCCTCTGGGGTTTAGATTCCAGTTCAGCCCCACCACAGCTGGGCTGGGACTGTAAGACCCACTTCAGCGACGAGCACACAGAAGTCTGAAGACCTGGCAGCAGAGCTGGGATTCGAACCTGAAACTGTGGGAATCCCAGCACCAAACTGCTTTGCCAGCCTGCGGGATCAGTGCTGGCTGGCAGCGGGGAGAGCCAGGAAGACCCAGGGCCTTGGTCTCCCCTCCTAGGGTGGTCTTGGGGGGCTCCCTGCAAAAGCCAAAGAGCCGCAGGGGCGCCAGTATACTCAGATTGTTTCCCAAGCTAGTGTTCATCTTCAGAAAGAGAAATTCTTTCTCCCTGACATGGGGAGGGGACCCGGGGGTGGCGGGTGGAAGGCAATGAGAGACGCAACGGGTACATTTAGGCTGGAGAACATGACGGTTTGGTTTCAAGTTCAATCAAAGAGAAGCCTCTTCAGTCTGAAGTGGTGGCGCTGAGCAGGAGGACTCGGCCGAGGAGGTACACACTGTGCCCGGCAGCGTGTCTGCCCCCCAGGAGGTGCATGACGCCAGCTGCAGCTGGGCTCTGCAGCCACGGGGTGCCCGAGGGCCGCACGTGTCCGCGTCCAAGCCGGGCCTGTATGTGATGCGGGGGCAGAGCGGCTCCCGAGGCCTGAGCTCCCGGAGGGAAAAATACAAGAGCGCGAGTGGGTGAGACAGCTGGGGGCGCCTTGGTCTGAGTCCGTAATTAGCGTTGACTTCCGTGGAATGGCACCTCTCCCCCAAACAGAACCAATTTCTCATCATCGATGGGAAGACTCGAAAATAGATTTTCTCGCTTCCTTCCTCACCATTGGAATCAGCATGGATGTCAGGTTCACAAATCTAATTGTCCACGTCATCAATCAAATTACCTTCTCAAAGGATGCCACTGAGTCATGCGGTAGGCGTGCGGACGGAGCGCTGGGGGTCCCGGGTCTAGGGAGGAGTTAATAACAGCTCTGCCCCACCCCCACACCTAGCAGGTAAAGGCGCCAAGAGGAGGGAGGAAATGAAGACCGGAGGGAAAAGGAGTCTTTTCTTCGCTTAGCCTGTGGAGATGCAGGTTTTGGCAAAACGTGTAGTAATCCTTCATTCATCAGAAATTCCCTGAAGTTAATTTTCCGTAAGACGGAGGCTCACTTCTCTAAATGTAGTCTTTCTTTCATCCACTCAGCGTGGGTTCAGGGCGCTGCAGGCAGGGTCAGCCAGCCGTATAGAGAAGGATCTCCAGGTGGCCCTCCCCTCCCTGGACCTGCTGCTTAGAGGGTCAGGGGATCTGAGCGCCAGGAGGGA
This sequence comes from Solenodon paradoxus, assembly GCA_004363575.1. Lineage (NCBI taxonomy): Eukaryota > Metazoa > Chordata > Mammalia > Eulipotyphla > Solenodontidae > Solenodon > Solenodon paradoxus. Next base: position 15,502 of record RJWH01006655.1, read on the forward strand.
GGGAAGAGCAGGGATCAGGCCCAAGGAGGGAGGGAGCCCTGGGGCCTAGTGCGCCCGCATGCAGAGTTGTTGGGGGTGCCCTTATGGAAGGAGAGACTTCGTGTGTGCACAGAGGAGGCAGCTGGAATATGAGGCTGTTCACTGCTGGGAGCAGCGCTGGGCTGGAGAAAGGACTCTACAGAACTCCAAACATTTGGGATATAAATCTCTCTAACTACAGGTTTGCCTTGCAATCAGAAAGTAGGTAGGTTCTTTCAGGGGCCTGAAGGCTATGACTGTAATTTATGTGGAAACATTTTTGAGCGTCCCCAGACACCCCAAATAACCTACCAAATAGGAACATTCTACTTTCGAGAGCAGGAGAAATCTAAACCCCTGAATCCCTCCAGCCTCCCCTGCCTGGCAAACAGCCCGCAGCACCGGGGCCCCTCTGCTCATACCAGTGTCAGTCTCCCACCTCATCGTGCCCTGACATCGTGCTGGGTGTTTGGAATGGAGCCCAGCTGCCCCCGGCACTGACTGCCATCCCGGCTCCCAGAGGCCCAGCGAGTGCAGCCATCAAAGGTGCTACCAGTGGCCCCCGATCGTGGAAACAGGAGACCTCTATAGCTTCAGAGGAAACGTCTTCTCAAGCCCCAGACCCCGTCCTCCACATAGGAGCTGATGGGACAGGGCAGTGTCCCCACCTGCATCTAGGAAGAGGAGGCACGCGCATGTGGCAGGGCTAGCCGCACCTGTCAAGTTTCGGGCTGCGAGAGGACACGGTTCTCGAGGAACTTAGGATGTTCTCATGCTATTTTTATTCTCTTATTTGTAAGAAAGCATTAGCATTTTCACTCAATTACCTTCAAAAAATATTTTCAGCACGCTACTACATCCTAGGAGTCAGCGATCTCTTGCAAAAAAGGCACTGCCCCTTGTCCACGAGGGGCAGCCTGGGACAGGCAAGCTGGAGGTCAGCACCTGCTTGATCTTGTCTCCCCTCCCCAGCAGGGCCCTCCCTTCCACCAGTCCTGCCGGGTTCTGCCGGCTCCCTCCAGGGTCTCCCACTGCCCAGGAGTGTCCCAGCTCAGAATTGGGAGTGAGCCAGCCTGCTGCCTCCTCCCAGCAGCCCCCAGGGCTTCACCACTCCCTGCGCATGCGTCCCCGCCTGCCTGCCCACCCGGTCACAGGCTCAGCTCCTCTCTCTGACTTCACCAGGGTCAGAGAGCCTTGCTCAGCCCTGAGCCCCAAAGCCTGCCCACAAGGTGTTGGAGGATTAAGTGAATTAATGAATAAGTGAACAAGGCACAGTGTTTTCTGAGGCTGATTATGGCCCCTTGGAAAGACCCTGTGTCCTAGCAACTGGCTGAGTGGTCCTCCCCAGCGCTATGGACACCTCTGATCTCTGGGTTCCAGAGCTGGCTGACCCCCCAGACTGGGCTTCCAGGTGGTTGTGACACCCCCATCTAGTTCTCTCCCCACCAGGACATCTCAGCAATTATACTGGGAATATGAAAGGTGCAGCACAGCTGCCTGGAGAACAAGGCCCAGACCACAGCGGGCGCCCCCACCCCTCGCCGCCCCTGCCCCCTCCCCCAGCGCCAGGCTCCTCTGCGCTGCTCTTTCAGCCGTTCCTATGGTGACATCTCCCCACCAGAGGCCCCTCCTAACTGTGCGCAGTCAGCTCCAGCAGGGGTGGGGGCAGGGGACACCCAGCCCAAGACAACCCCAGGCCCCCCAGCACACAGGACGGCTTAGTACCTAAACTCAAGTACGGCCTTTTACAAGGAGAGGTCGTTCCTGCACGGACGGGAATGTCCATCCCTCCTTCCTGGCCACCTCCGGGGCCCCCCTCCAGAACATAGAGCTTCACCCTGGCCAGAGAGACTGCACAGCACTCCTGAGGCCCCACAGCAGCGCAGTAGCAGAGCAGGGCTGCAATGCGGGGTCCGTGCCCCCCACCCCCCAGGATGGTTGCAAAAGGAAATCTAAAAATGGACTCCGAGGGCGCACCCTGGTGGAGCAGTGGTAAGGCCCTCCACTTCCAGCCAAGAGCAGTGCCCCTCCATCCGAAGCACCCTGGTTTGAGTCCCAGCTCTGAGAGGAAGGGGACAACCAGTGTGAACAACTAAATAAAATAAAGTGCTTCCTTCTTCTCTCTCTTCCTGCCTGCCTGCCTACTTGCCTTCATTCCTGCCTGTACCTTTCCTTTAAAAAATAAATAAAGCGCTTTGAGGTTCCTGAGGTTTCTTTGTCCATATGGGGCCCAGCTGAGATCTATCTAGCCCAGACTCAAAATAGGGAAGAAGTCGTGTCCCAAGAGCAGGATTCAAGCTGGGACTGAGACACGTCCACTGGCACTGCGCTGTGTCAGGCGTGGGGAGAACTGCACAGCTTCCTGCAGCCCCTCTCTGCCTGCCCTGTGTGCTCTGCCCCTCTGCATCCTCCTGGCCTTGCCTGCCCACCCCACGTCCAGGTCCGTGATGGAGCCCCACTTTTTGCAGGTACAATTTAAAAGCCGGTGCCGAGGGAGCCCCAGGCTTCCAGCCTGGATGGCTCACCCCTCTTCTGTTTTTCACCCCACAGATACCCAGGCTTATGCTGTCCTGCGATTTCCCTCCTCTCTCCATCTCTCCTCTCCAGCACACACCGGCCCCTCCTGGAGAAGGCACAGCCCCCAGGGTGCCCCCGCATGCCTTACCCTTCCCGACCACCACCACTCATTTCCAAACACCATCTTCCGCACAAAGACATCAGCTTCCAGACCTGCTGAGTCCCTGGTCAGCTAGGCAGAGGCAAGAGAGGCTTTCAAAATGCAAATCTACCTAGAGTGGGTCCAGCCCAAACTCTTTCCAGAAGGGAGGTAGAGCTAGGTGGAGGGCGGGAGCGGAGGGAGGGAGAGCCCTGCTCTTCCTGCCCCGAGCTTGCTCTCCCAGGCTCCAAGCGCAGCTCTGCACACAGTAGGTTCTTATTAAGTCTTTCTGGAACTGAATCGCACCAACTCATCCAGGAATCAATAGGGAGGCATTTGGCTGGGATGGGGTCACCTTGGGGGATCGAAATAGTCTTTTCAAGTCTGAGGAGCCTGCCTTCCCTGCAAAGAGCTGGTTCCTTTTCAAGACCTTTCTCCTGCCTCTCTCTAATGGGCCCATGATTTCTAATTGCATTTTCTTAGCTCTCCTTCCCTCCACGAGCCGCTGGACCACAGCAGGAGCCATCGGTGGCCAGAATTAGGGCCCTCGCTGGCCGGTGCCCGCCTGCTGTGGGCAGGGCCATGGGCACATCTCACCCCTCACCCTGCGTTGTTCAAGTTTTTTCTGACTCACCAGGGAACATAAGGGACTTTCGTGCTTTTATCGTGCTGTGTCCTGGGCTTCTCTGCACAGGAGGAGCACGGAGACAGGAGGCAGGCGTGGGCACCGCAGCGGGTGGAGCAAGTCTGGGGGCTGTGGGGGGCCCTGCGGAGCTCCTGGCACTGGCCCAGAGAAGGGGCTCGGGTCCTGCGCCCTCTGAAGTGAGGGTGCTGCGATACTGGCCGCACCCCAACTCCAGGCACACAGCAGGGTGCGATCGGTTCCATTTGGGTTCCTTCAAGGCTGCGCTCCGGGCTGCCACCATGAACTGGCACCTCCCCGCCATTCCTGGGGACCTGGGCCCCACCCGGCCCTCCCCGCTTGACAGCTCCAGTTAGCAAGGAGACCACAGGGGCGGGGTGCGGGGAGGCCTGCGGGGTCCCAGCAGGAAACAGATGGCTCACAAGATGGTTCATTCTGGGAGAGTTGTAGAAAGGACTATTTACAGAGAGGTGGGCGGGAGCTGGGAAGCCGGGCGTTACCTGCTGACCAAAGGGGCCAGGGAGTATGTCCAGGGGGTGCCGAGAGAGGCTCTGTCCGCAGGGACCCCCCATGAGGACGTGACCAGGACCTGCTGTGCACAGGCAGGGGCCGAGGGTGGAGGGCCGTTCTGCACATAACGACAGAGCTCACCCACCTCGGCGACACGGGATCCAACTGCCTCTTTCTCAGATGGGGAAACTGAGGCCAGAGGAGCCTGTTCACGGCAGAGCTGGGATTTGATCTTGGGTCTTCTGGCCCTCACTGCTCTGGGCTGGAGGACAACTTGGAGCAGTGTCCAGTTGATGGCCTCTTGCTCTAAAGGACCCTGTCTGGGCCATGAATTCCGGGGGCACCCAGAACACTTCAGGTGGGTGGGGGTGGGGCTGATGTTGGCAGAACTGCCACTCCAGGCCAGCTGTCAGGGCTTGAGGAGGGTCCCGGGTGGGCCTGGGCAAAGCCTTACCTCCCTCGGCCTCAGTTTCCCCCTTGACTGTCCTTGGCTCTGACTTCTCACTGTGCACCCCTGCTGCCTGGGTGCACGGAGGGGCTTCGGAGCAGGCAGAGACCCAGAGAGAGGGCAGGGCCTGAGGCTGTGCTGAGTCGGAGCTGGGTGGACAATCACTAGGACTTGGACAGCTTGGGGCTGGGAGCTGTCAGTCCAGGAGGGTGGCAATCCACCATGGTGGACAGTGCAGGGGTGACCAGCGGATGGGAATCCAGAGACTCTGGGAAAATGAAGCCCTGAGGGCAGCAGCATTTCAGGAATGTGGAGGGAGAGGAGTTCACACAGGGAACAGAAGAAGAGGTCAAAGGCGGGTGGGGACCACAGACCAGAGCTTCCTCTCGGAGCCTCCACCAGCCTCCACCAGCCTCCTGGCTCTGAATTCTAGTTCCCTTCAGCTACCGGCTCCTTTCTCCACACCCATGAGCACTCTCCAGCCCCTCACCTTTATAGAAACAGAGGAAAAAGAGACAGACAGAAGTAGCTTTCAGTCTCCAGGGCTGCAGGGACCTCAGTGAAGACTGAGATGCAGACGTGGGTATGGGTTAGGGGGGCCTCCAGGGCAGGAAGGATGCAGAGGGATATGGAGGTAATAACCCATGGCTGCGAGAAGAGAGAGTGAGAAGGAGAGGGGGCGGTGGGGGGGGGGGCGCTTCAGGTTGCAGAAGGTTCTGTGTGTATTTAAAGGTAAGAGAGACCTGAGTGTGTTTACAGGCAGAGAGGCTGCAGATGGTGAGCAAAGGCGGAACTGATTCATTGAATGAGGAGAACAGTCTCTAGTCCCTCTGTTTCTGGTCTGGTGGGGAGAGAAGGCTTTGAACCGACACATTTACTAATGGGGGACATGTTGTCATTGAATTAGCTAGTCCAGCAGCCATCTGGGTGTAGCAGGCACACTGCGAGTTCACTTCCCAGCCCCATGCACTGCAGGCAAGAGGAAGCTGTGGCCCGGGCCCTGGGAAGCCCCGGCAACTGTCCTGACGTCAGAGTGGGTTCCTTAATTGTGCTTTTAACTTTCAAAGTGGTTTCGTATTGATTTTATTTACTTCTCAGAACCCAGCAATTGCTATGCTCTGCTTTAGATTCCAGCGAAGCACTTCATGTGGTAGGAGGTCGGGGAGAGGGGCCAGAGTCACAGCACTCTTCTGATTGTCCTTAGTGCCCTAGTGATGCAGTAAGAACCTGTGGGTTGTTTGTTGATGGATGGACATGATGGATGGACAGGAAGATGGATGGATGGATGGATGGATGGATGGAGGATGGATGGATGGATGGAGGATGGATGGATGACGGACATGATGGATGGATGGATGGAGGATGGAGGATGGATGGATGGATGGAAGATGGATGATGGACATGATGGATGGACAGGAAGATGGATGGATGGATGGATGGAGGATGGATGATAGATGGATGGATGGACAGGAAGATGGATGATGGATGGAGGATGGATGATGGACGGATGGATGGAAGATGGATGATGGATGGACTGATGGAGGATGGATGGAGGCTGGATGGATGGGTGGAGAGGTGGAGGGTAGATGGGTGGGTAGATGTGCAGGTGGGTGGGTGGACAGCACCTTAGAGCATTTGACAGGAAAGCTCTCTCTCATCACATGAGTAAACTGGGTGCTGGTGCCCACGTCTGTTTGTGGCATGGCTTCATCCTTGGAGTCAAAAATCCTGGCCCATGACAATGACAACTCAGTTTCTGCCAGGGGTTAGTCACCTGATGCCCCTAAAATGGTCATGACAGCCCCCTTCCTCTTTGCTCCCACTTAGAAAGAAGTGGGTCGGTGGTTAGGAGCCGGAGCCCCTGCCGGTGGACCTGCTGAGGCAGAAGCAGACTTGAAGAGCCGTGTGTGCGTGGGGAGGGCACAGGGCTCTGTTTGCTCACAGCGTGCCTTACGATGCCGTCGCCATCCCCAAGCTGATGAGCACCAGCGCCTCATCCTGGCTTCTAGGGCCTGTCCACGAGCAGCACACACCTGGATTTCCACCCTAGGCCCACCGCTCCGCCAGTCCTGTGCTGAGTGCCCCTCCTTGGAGTGCTTCCCCCAGCACCCTGCCAGGCTCCTCGTCCCTGTTCTGGTGCCCAGGGCTTCCGCCCAGGCTGGTGGCGGATTGAATGTATCCAGTATCACTCCCCCTGGAGGCTTCTTCAGGGGAGGGGAGGACTGCAATGCCATGGGGTGGGGGCTGCACCTCGCCCCTGCCTGTGCCTGTTCCGGGCATGCAGGGGCTGGGGCCCTGTTCTCACTTTTGCACAGGGCACAGGGTACAGGCGAGCCAGCTGCTGCCCCACGTCCCTCCAGCTGGGGTGGGGGGAAGGGCAGGACATGGGCCGGGATTCCCTTGGGAGTTGCTGCTGGCGTCCTCACACTGGACTCCTGTCTCTGGCTCCCTCGCCTGCACATCCCTGTTGCCAGTGGTTTTAACTTGGCTTTTAATAAATGCTCCTTGTGTGGGGAGCAGTCAACAATGACCTGAGAACTCAACTAATTCAAACTCGGCTCTGAGGCTGCAGAGGAGCGTCTGGAGGCTGATTCCGGCCGGAGCAGGGCCCTTCCCTCTGGGAATGAGGGGCTCTGCTCTGCAAACCCAGAGTGCAACGCATGCCCCCGCCAATGCATGAGCCAGGAGTCAGTGCCCCCGGGGCTGCAGCAGAGTATCCACTCCCACCTCCCTACAGCTTGGCCCCATCTCAGACCCGCCACCTCCCGCAGGTCACCCCGCAGATGTGCATGCGCTCCTGTGTGCAGTGCCTGGGAGAGGGGCAGGTCTCCCCCCATCTCCCCCATGGGCAGCTGCCAGTAACTCTTCCTTCTGGGCACTCATTGGCCCTGATCACTGGGCGTCCTTCGCTCTGTCTTCTCTCTGGTCCCATAGCCCACTCCTTTGTTGAGGGCACTGAAGCCACATTCTTTCCCTCTGCTTTTCTGTTTGTCTCTGCCTCTCTCTGCCCTCTGTCCTGTTTTCTCTCTGAGTAAGACCCAGTCCCATGCCCCCAGAAAGGCCTTGGGGTAACTGCTGGCCACAGGATGCAGGGAGGAGGGCTCCCTGCTGTCCTCCCTCCTCTCTCCCTGCCCTGGGGCCTGAAGGCCCAGCCCCAGCTCCCAGACCCCGTGCAGCTCCCTGACCTCCTGACCTCTCCTCTCCACATCCGCCCTGGGGGATGGACAGGCGCTTCTCCGGCTGCTGGGGTCGTCCCCTGAGGACTGAAGTCTTCCCACCTTCTGGAGGAGTCTGTAGGGAGGACTACCCCTCGGTAAGCTGCAGTGTCCCACAAAGGCATACAGTAGGTGCTCAATAAATCTCAGATTGACCGCCACGAAGAAGGGAGGTGGGCATACCTCCTTGGGCAGGGTGGGGCTTGCAGGAAACCAGAGAAGGTGATAACCCGCTGTAGGTGACCTCAGGGACCCTCAGCCTTAAAAGTATCTACGCCCCACTGAGCTGATAGCCGAGCGAAGTCTCGGCGCCCAAGTGAGTAGGAGAACCCAGCACCCAGCCCACCCACTGCCGTCAGGCTGTGCCTTAGAACCAGAGCGCCGTGAGTCCCACAGGACCTCGGTGTCCACATCTGTCAGATGGGGCTCAGGCTCCCACCGAGAGCCCCTCTGGGGTAGGACGGCCGGGAGCGGAGCCAGAGCGGGCCATCTCTGCTCGCACTAATCGTTGCTCTATCGGTAACTGGGAATGTGCCTGCTGACCTGCCAGGCACTGGAGCTTGCCGTCGCGGAAGGGAGCCTCCCGGCTGGCACCCCTCAGCAGAGCCAGCCCACCTGCTTGGGAGTGGCCAGGCGATGACGGCCATGGGGCTGCCGGTGCCCCCGCCCCAGCCCCCGATGGTCACGGAGACTCTCCACTTGTGCCCGCCACTTAGCCCCGCCTGCGACAGGGAACTGTCTGGAACACAGCGCTTGGCCGCTGGCCCAGCTCCCACATCTGCCGCTGCCGCCCCAGCACCCCTCCCCCCCCCCCCCCCCCCCCCCCCCCCCCCCCCCCCCCCCCCCCCCCCCCCCCCCCCCCCCCCCCCCGCTTGTCAAGACAGAAGCTGGCAGGGAGGGGTTTGCAAACATGAATCGTGGCATTTGCTCATATGTTCTCTGGCCCCGATGTTGTAGAAACATCTGTGGTCCTCTTCCTCGAGAGAAGGGAGCGGCTGACTGTCCCCCTGCGATGCTGGCGGAGCGAGGCGCAGTGTGGGAAGCGGGCAGCCACGTTTCTCGTTTCTTGGGCTGTGTAGTTACACACTCATTAGCAACTCTCAAGACCGTGACTGCCCATCCAGGGCCCAGATGCGGCTGCCCTCCTCCACGCTGTGCCCGAGGCCCAGGGCAGGGCCACAGGCAGAGACGGGCCACCGGGAGCCCAGGGGCCTGAGACACATGGTGTTCCGGGCCAAAGCAGGCAGGCCCATCACTGTACCCCCGGCCTAGGCCTCCGTTTCCCCCGAGTCCTGTGAGTCATGATGACAAGCCCAAAGGTCCAGAGACCATTCCCACCTGTGACACGTCTGGCTGTCCAAGGTGAAGCTGGCTGACAGTGACGGCATCTGTCCCCATCATGTCCCACCACACCCCCACCCAGCGCCAGCCTACCTGTCCTGAAACACAGCCGTGCAACCCGCAGACCTCAGCCTCCTGCCCGTACACCTCTAAACTCCCACGCCAGGGCTCCCTGCAGGTGGTCCCTTCCCCCTGGGGACCCTTCCTCTATCCTTCACTTGTCCAAGCACAAGTCTATTCTAGGGGCTGGGCCGATGAGACGTGGCACCAACGCCTGACTACCCAGGAAGGGCGGTCCAGTGTGCCTGCAACCCAGCCAGAAAGCAGTGGTCAAAGCTGGCTTCCTCCCGGGTACCCCAAGGGGCCCAAGCAGACCCCTGGGACAGATTTCAGCTCAGTGGGTCTCCCTTCAGTGCTGTCCTGGGAGACAGCTTCCCTGGCACTGGAGAAAGCTGTGATTCAGGGACAGGAGGACAGGGTGTGGAGAAGAGACCATGGACAGACCCACGACAGACAGCTGGACCTGGGCGAGTGGCTTACACTGCACTGAACCCCCGAGACCAACTCCCGGAGTCCACTGTATGCCCAGAGTATGTTCAGAGGAGGAAGGCCAGGAGGGGACTGCAGCCCCCAGCCCCCAGCAAGTCCCAGTCCTGAGCTGGACAGGAACCTGGGTCCACCAGGTGCCTTCTCCCACCAGCCGGCTGCAGCACTGCCTGGGAGGCCCAGGCAGGGCCTGCGAGCCTTTGGAAGGCTTCCCAGTGGAGGTGACCTTGGGGATGGGCCTTGAAGGGTACAAATGAGTTTGCCAAACAGAGGGGAGGGGGAGCCTTCCCGGCAGCTTCCCAGCAGTGGGATGAGTTTGCGCCAGAGAAGGCCAGGGAGCTGCAGGGCTATTTTGGGAGCCTCATCAGAGACCTGGTGGAGTGAGGGAGCAGCTGTCCTGTCCCTGGGGATGAAGGTCGGAGGGGCTACCCAGCTGGGGTCCCAAACGCCAGCCACTGGGCTGTGTCGAGGAGTAGCCTTAGACAGAGAAGGGGAAGGAAAAGGTCAGAGTTGTGAAAAAACCCAGCCATCACTCAGCAGCCATAGGGAGGAAAAGGAGCAGGGACATGGGACAGTAATGAGGACACCACTGGCCCAAGTGGGAGGCCAGGAGGGCAGAGGTGGGGCAGGGAGCCAGGGCCCCGGAGGAGGGGCTGGAAGTGAAAGTCCAGAATTGGTACTTGGGGCACCTCTGCCTCACACCCACTCTCACCCTCGTGCAGCTCTGCCTGCAGGCCTTCTAGCCCCTTCTACCCGCAGCACCGTTTGCCACCACATAAGGGGCGAAGACGGCCACGAAGGGTCTGCAGTGCCAGCATCAGGCCGGCCTGGGTGTCCACCGGGGAGGGGCTGATGTGTCCAGAGGCCTGCCTCTCCTCCCAACATAACTAGCTGGCCACCGCAGGGGCCATGCTCCCCGCGAGGGCAGAATGACTGCCGTGCACCGGCCACCGCCCTCTCGGCGAGCCCGGGGCGCCCCCTGCCGGCGCCTGCCGGAGCCGGAGGCAGCCCTGCCCCCACGTGCATGTGTCGCAAAAGAATGGTGCATCTGGTAAAAAGATAAGAGCGAGTCGTGATTAATGAAAACAGGTGAGGGGAAGATATTCATTATCATTTTCAGCCTAATGAAGCCGGGTGAGGGCTCTCTCTGGAGTGATAAATCCCTCTTGGGCCTGCGTCCTCACAGCCATGGAGCCACAGGCATGTCATAACTCATGTCACAGGGATCGGACGGCTTCTCCCGAATTTCCTCCACGCCACCCGCTCAGGAGGACGAGGAGCACGACTGATAACAAATTTCGGAGACAGAACTTCACACCTCATTGCACAGGCATTAAGACGACAATGCACTGGATTCTTTCCCTGGTTACCCAGCCTTACGGCTCTGGTTTGGGGGTGTGGAGGCCAGGCCTGTGGACCTCAGGGGGCATGAAACGGGGAGGCCCAGAGCTCTCCAGACCAGGTTGGCAATGACCTCGAGACCCAGGAAGGGGACAGCGACACCAGTGTTAGCCCCAGCCATCGGCGGTGGCGGGGCGGTGGCGGCAGGAAGGCGCCCCGGGGCCCGTGGAGCTGCTCCCCTCCTGCCAGGCCCCTGAGACGGCCCCTGCCTCCAGCTCCAGCTCCTGACGTCCGTTCCCAGCAAGCTCGGCCAGGTGGCGGGGTGTTCTCGCCCCTCCTGGGAGCGAGCACAGACAGCTGCCTCAGACAAAATCCAGACTGCAGGCCTGGTCAGTCGCACTTCCCATCACGCCACGCACAGCCCAGCCAAACGGCTCCCTCGGCGTCATGGCAGCCCCAGATCTGCCCACCCTGGCTGGAGGGGCGCCCAGGAGGGGCTCAGACACAGCGGATGTGTGCAAGGGTGGAGGGGGCGGGGGCGAAGGCAGAGGCCCCCGGATTGTGAGTGTTAGAGAGGGAGGGGGAAGAGCGTATGAGTGATAGGAGTGTGAGTCCGAGTGTGGGTGTGTAAGCGTGCATGCATGAGTGTGGGTGCCTCTGCCAAGTGCCCCCACCACCCTGCCTGCCCCTAGAGTATGCAGTGGTTCCCCACCTTCATCAAGAATCCCCAGGGACATGTGTGCTGACTCTTTCAAACGTCCCTGCACAAATATGTACTCTTTCCAGCATATTTCTGTTCCCAACACACAGGGATTAGGGTACAGTTTATGGTCCTGGCCCCCAGGGGCCCCTTGAGTGGAATGAGGGGAGGACAGACAGAGAGAGGCATTTCCAGCCCGCCGTCCACCCCCAGCCGGATCTGCAGGGAGGGACAGACATTCCGACCTCCCTGGAGGAGCCCCAGAGGGTTAAGGGCAGGGACGGTCCCAGCCAGTGGAGCCACCCAGAGGCCTTGGCCATAACTGACGCTGCTCCGCCTAGGCGGCTCCCTGCCAGGTGACCTGAGGCCTGGGTGGCCCAGGAAACCCTCCTGGGCAGCAGGCGCCTGCTGCTTCATCCTGGGCTTGCCCAGCGTGTGGGTGCTGGCCGGGCCCACCCTCTCTGAGGGCAGGAAGGTGAATGCCACGCCAGTCCTCGCCCCGGGCAGGATGCCTCCCGGCCTTCCTCCTAGGAAGCTTGTCTCTCAAAGTCCGCTGAAGACTCAGCTGGATTTTCAAACCCGAAAACTGGAGGTGGCTTTCACTCTGAACATAAGGCCCCTGTCTCTTACCAGGGTCGGGAGTCAGAAGAGTTGCGGCCAGTTAGCGTGTCTGCCCCGAGACGTGGTCGGGCGCGCTTCCTTCCAGTCTTGCGTCTGAGCGTCTTTGGTTTGGCTTCGCTGCCAGCACCCGCGTCCTCTGTAGCCTCTCTTGTCGTTCTCTGACAGAAATATGTCCCTCTGTTCCTGCAAATCCAAGGGGACAAGTCTCCACGGCCACAAACAGTTGGCTGAGCGGTGTGGCCACCGAGTGGACCACCTTCGTTCGGGGCGCTTAGAGTTTAAGTGCTTACCACCGGTTAGCAGGGCCTTTCTCCACCACCGAGTCCAGCGGCGACCTCACCTTTCAGAGGAATTCCCTTCTTTTCTGAGGGTTTTCCTGTCTTTTTTCTTTTTTTAAAGGAGTGGTGCAGGCAGGAATGAGGGCAAGTAAGCAGGCAGGAAGAGAGAAGAGGAGGAAGCATCTTTATTTTATTTTTATTTAGTTAGTTCCTCTTGGTTGCCTGGAACGCAAACCTGAGTCCTTGGGACATAGGTGGCCTGCACTCCTACGGAGGCAGCTGACCCAACCTCCACTCCACCAGGACTCCATGAATTTTCGAAAGTATAATTTCTGTATGCAAGGTGATAGAAGCCCTAAAGGAAAAAAACAACAACGGGCTTTGGGGAGTGCTTACAAGTAATGTTTTTTATTTTAGAAAACTTAGAAAATAGAGATAAGTGTAAAGAAAAAATAACGTCACCAATAATTTTGTGACTATTTATGATCCAGATGTGAGTGTGTGTGAGTGTGCATGAGTGTGAATGTATGAGTGTGAGCATGGGTATGAGTCTGAATGTGTGACTATGTGTGAGACTGAGTATAAGTGTGCACGTGTGTGTTTTCGTGTGAGTATACACGAACAAGTGTGAGTCTCTGCCTCTGTACACACACTTACAGAACGAAGACGCGTCTCAAGCTCTGTTGGCTGGCCTTCCGTCCATCGTGGGTGGCTTTCTTCCTGGAAGGCTGGCCTCGGGGGCCCAGGCTCCCACTGCTCTGTGTCCCCACGGGTGGACCCTGTTCCCCTTTCTTAGGCTCTGAGGCCTGCTCCCTCCCCCAGGCCTGAGGGTCCCTCCTGGTTTGGGGGCAGCACTGGTCTTGACCAGGAAGCCCAGCAAGCCTGTGGTCATCTGGACCCACCGCCACATCCCCGCCACCCTCGGCACCTCCAAGCTCCGTGGCGCTGGCTGGGACCCTCAGAGGTGTTGGGGTTTCTCCTCTCAAACCCACACCCCAGCTCAGCAAATCTTTGGTCTTATTTCAAGCGGTGCCCAGAATCCAGCCTCCTCTGTCTGTGGCTCCAGCTCCTCCGCCTGCACCAGATCAGCAGCCTCTCAGCTGGGCCCAACTGCTGCCCTACTCGGCAGCCTCATGTCAGGCCATTAACCAGGGCCCGTGTGATCTGACTGCTCCCTACCTGTCACCTATAGCCTTGTCCCCTCCCTCTGGCCACATTAGCCACCGTGTGTTGCTCAGACACCAGACACCAGGGGACCCCTAACCCCAGGCCTTTGCACATTCTCTCTGCAGAGTATCTGCCTTTTTTAAAAGAGAGAAGATGGAGAAGCGTGTTTTATTTGTGTTATTTTTGGCTGTCGCCCCCCAGGCCCTGGTCATGAACTTGCATCCTTGGGCCTCACCTGGTTTACCCTCCAGCTGCTGTCTTAGTGCCTGAGCCCCCAGGGCGGCCTGTGATCGCCACACAGCTTGTCCTACACATCATCCAGGTCTCAGCCAAATTCAGTCACCCGCCACCTCTCCATTTTATTTTTTCAAGCACATCTAGTTCATCAAGGATTTGTTCATGGATCTAGCGTTTACCACCCACAGACTCCTAGTTCGGCAGATGCCCAGAACCGCCCACCCCGGGCAGGCCTGGGTCTCCATTCTGCAGGAGAGAAAGTGACCCACGCCAGCCCTCCCTCTCTGTTCCCCGGGACCCCTGGAGATTTCCCAGCAATTCTGCCCCAACTTCTCTGAGAACAATGTTTCCTCTGAAGCTTCCCCGCCACCCCCCAGTCAGGCTCCTGGGACGGTGGGGGCACCTGAGCATAGACCAGCAGAAAGCTGCCGCACCCCTCAGCTGGTGAGGCCCCTCATACTCACCGAGTGGGCTCTCTTCATGGTGTGGGAAGCCTGCCTGGGTGGGACCCTAAGTCTGTACAGACCAACATAGCTCTGTGTCACCAGTCAGCTGGCCTCCATAGCACCAGTCAGCATAGATGCTGGATGCTTTGGAGGGGTCAGTGTCCAGGTGGGCTGGACCAGCTGAGATACATCAAGACCGACCCTGCACCCCTGGGCTCCAGGTAGGACGTGCACTCGGCACCCCTGCTCCCTTTGTCCCTTGGAACTACACAGGTGACCCACCGGCCACCCTTTGATATCAGAGGAGGGTCTCTGGAAGGGGCGAGCCTGCACCCTGTGGTCAGCAGCTTCCCCAGCCACACCCCCAAACACAGTTACTCACCTTGGGCCGGCTCTTCCCCTCAGTGACCTTCCAGCAGGTCCCATGGTGCAGGGACATGAAGGCTCAGAGGGTGGAGGGCCTTGCTCCGGGGCAAACCTCAGCCGCAGGCCCTGGTCACCTGCCCAGGAGGGAGACAGCCAGGTTTCTCCACTGCTGCTCCACATCTTCAGGCACTTTCCTCCCTCCCAGCCTCCTGGGAGCGCCTCTTGACAGCCTGTCCACCCCGGGCTCTGTGCACCGTAGAAATGACCCAAAAAGAAGCCAGCTGGCCGTCCAGCCCAGCACGGAACAGAGGTCAGGACAGCAGCCGGGGTCCCAGGGTGGGCACCGGCTCAGCCGTGCCTGCACCCCCATCCCAGGCCCCTCCTCGGTTGACCGGGCAGCCCACTACCTTCTTACCGAGGTCTCTGAGAAAATTGTGTCCATAGCACCACCTCCCAGTGACTCACGGGCGTGGAGACCAGTCTCCGTGTGGCCCAGCCACTGAAGTCCCGCCATGGTCAACAGGGGCCCAAACAGACAGACGGAGGGCCTTTATCAACCCCTGCCAGACACCTGGCCCTGCACGGAGCACCACCAGAAGCAGGGCTACCGAGGACGGCCGGAGACTGCAGCCTGGTTCCTGGGAGACGGAGCGCAGCCGCCAGCTGGCCTGCACAGGGGCCCTCAGGGTCCAGGCGGTGGCGGCCTGAGGCCTGCTGATCTTGGTGGGCTCCGGGCCCTCACAGGGTGTCGAATGAGGCGCCCGGACTGCCTTACGGAAGTTATTTTATGGTCCCTGGAGGCGCTGGGGAGCTCCCGCCTGCAAATTTTTCCAGACTCAAAATCCTGCGGCCACGCTCCACGGTGGAGAACCGAGGGCCCAGGGTGATGGCACAGCTCAAGTCACAGCTCAGGCACGCAGAAGTCTGGCTATTTTTCTACTGATCAGTCTTGTGAAGACCATCCTGTGGGTGGCAAAGCCACAGTGATCTGTTCAGTGCTCCCCGATTCATTCCTGAAGTCGGTGATGTGAGGCAGGGACTGATATTGCCAGAAATCCTAAGGCAGACATCTTTCTTTTTTTAAAGGAGAGGTGCGGGCAGGAGTGAAGGTGAGCAGAGGCAGGCAGGAAGAGAGAGACGAAGAAGTGTTCATTTTATTTAGTCGTGCATCTTGGTGGTTCCCCTCGGCCCTGGGTCTTGAACTAGAGACCTTGGAATGGGTGTGGACTGTGCTCAGCCAGAGCGCTGGACCAAACCACTCCACCACCAGGACGCATCATGACGTGTATAGTTTATTACAACAAAAGTCGCCAAAACTCTCAACTTCCTTGGTCTTCTCTTCCCTTGTTTCTTCCTACGTCTGATCTATGAAGGCAGAAGTCCCCAGGGCAGTGGCGCTCAGCCCAGAACATGGTGCCCTTTCAGGGGACAGCTGGCAATGCCTGGAGACATGTTTGGTTGGCACGAGGGAGCAGCGTAGGGTGCTGCTGGCGTCCAGCGGGTTGAGGCCGGAGGCTCCAGGAAGCCCTGCCTTGCATGGCTCAGCCCCAGCGAGCGCAGAGCTGACCCCGCTGCTCACCGGAAGGACCCAGGATGTCCCAGGAGGCCATGGCACTGAAGAGCAGAGCACAGTGCTTCCGAATACTCGGATAAACCCTGCCTCTGTCCTGCTGAAGGAAGGAGCCAAGGGTTTGCCAAGGGAAGAAGAAATCGCATTCTTGTTTCTGCACCGGCTAAGCTGCCCTGTCCCGACGGGGGCGGGGGCACACTCAGCTCATACAGGGCCCCTGGTGGCTCTGCCTGCCATCCTTCAGCCCCTTCTGTGCTGGTCCTTCCACAAGCCCTGCCCCAAAACACCCCGATGTGGAGCCCGGCACAGTCAGCATTCTGATGACCGAGCCCCGGGCAGGCTTGTCTCGTGGAAGGAGATTGAGGGATGTGGGTTTAGGGCACAGAGCCGGGCTCCACTCTAGCCCTAAGACCATCGAAGACCCAGTCGACTGAAAGAGGAATGCTGCCATTTTAGGGCACACCTCCACCCCTCTTCTCACACCGGAGACCTGTGCGAGCCTGGGGCGCCCTTTACGGCAGCAGTGTCTTTAAAGCAAGCTGTGAGGCCTCCGCGCACCCTCTAACTGTGGGGTCTGGGGAAGTGTCGGGAGGTCAGGAGCAGAAAGGATGTCGTGGGGCTCTTTCTTCTCTTTTTACACGGAGGTAACTTTGATTGACAAAGTAAGTTTAGATGTGCAGGCTCGCACTTCATCAGACAGCTGATAGCACCCCACACGCACCATCAATTTCTAGTTGTCCCTCACCCCTGTCACTGGACCCCACCCCACCCTCCCCTCTGGGAACCTCAGTTCTGTTGTCAGAGTCCAAGGACGAGTCTTGTTTGGTCTGCACTTTGCTTTGCTTCTTTATCGTCTGCAGATGAGGGAGCTCAAAGGGTGTTTGTCTTCCTCCTTCTGACTTATCTCACAGAGCATCATCCCCTCGAGTTCCATTCGTCTCGTTGCAGATGTCTGGGTCCCATCATTTTTAGGGCTCTGCTCTCTTCCACTGTGTCTCTAGACCACAGCGTCCTTACGCATCATCTGACGATGGGCACTCGGTGGTTCAACTTCTCGGACCTTGTCAATAATGCCGCAATAAACAGGGGGGTGCGCACACCTCTGCCAATTAGAAGGAGAAAGATAAAGACCTAGACACACCTTCAACGAGCTCTGGAAAAGGACTTCCTTACGCTGTCACGTAAGCCACATCCAGACCATTCTGGAACATGGTCAAAGGAAGAATAAAACAAAACTGTCAGTAATGATACTGGGGTGACAGCTGGGTTCTCCCTCAATTCTAGGCGAATAGCACAGAGGAACATCTAAAAGGGATCTGGAGTTTGAGGGACGTCTGGAAGGGGCTCCCTTAGGCCCCCGGCCTGGGAGCACCAACCCAGGGGATTCTGATGGGACCTAGGAGGGGCCCGGAGGACCGGTTTGGTCCGGCAACAGGAGTCTCCGTCCCATGAACCACCAAAGTCGCCTCAGAAACGACGTGAACATCGAATGAACCAACGTGGCCTCGAGCCAGTGTGGAGTCTTGTGGCCAGACCTTCCCGGGACATCCTGGTCCTCTTGTTCCCTGTCGGTCCCATGTCCACTTACCTCACCTTGGCAGGGTAGTCAAGAGCCCCCTGCGGCCTTTGTCTGGTCCCCAATCCCAGCCTCCCCTTCCCCACCACGTCCTGTGGTTGCAGCAACACAAGCCTGGCAAACACAGCACAGCAGTGCTCCGGAGGCCGGCGGCCAGGCGTCCCTGCCTTGTGACAGCCTCCTGTAACCACCTCCAGCTGAGCAGCCCGCCGGGCCCCGCCTGTCCACACCACAGACAGGGCACCTTGGTGATAGTCTAGGAGCTCAGCACGGGCGCCTCTTCAGCCCCCCAGCCCCTAGCCAGCACTGAAGTGAGAACCACAAGGCCCGAATCTTGTCCCCACCTCCAGCCTGGGACCCGGAAGAAGCCCAGCCCGCCCCCAAAGAGCCACACGGTCCCTGCTTCGGGAGTATCTCCCCGGCCCGGCCACTGCTGATGGGTCCAGGCCAGGTCTCCCTGCCCAGCAAGTGCGGGGTAGCTGCTCCACGTGCTGTCCTGTCACCGCACACTTGTCCTTGGACAGGAGCCCCACTGACCCAGGGGACCTCCTCTCCATCCACCTCAGTGACGTCAGCACAGACCCTCTTCCCACACGAGGGCAGGGCCGCAGGTTCTGGGGCGGGCTCTGGCTGGGACCCTCAGAGGTGCCGCTCACACCCACACCCCAGTTCAGCAAATCTTTGGTCTTATTTCAAGCGGTGTCCAGAATCCAACCTCCTCTGTCTGCAGCTCTCTGTCTGCAGGCCCCAGAACCTGCGGCCGGCTCACCGTTCAGCCCACGATAGCCGGTCACTCAGCCGCTTTGGGCTTCTGCTTCCTGGGCGGTCAGTGGCGGCAGTAATCGAGCTGCCCAGCGGCTGCCATGACCCTGAGGGATGGCGCCCTCGGACAGGGCCTGGAGGGTGAGAGATGGGGTCCCTGGTGTGCAGAGCAGGAGGGGAGCGCCCCGCAGGGAAGAAGCGAACACAGAGTTAGAGGGCACGAGATTTCTCTCCAGCGATGGAGACGCTCTGAAGTCAGGTCAGCGTGATGGCTGCTCGCTCTGTAAACTCACAAACGCTATTCAGTTACACACTTGAAACGGGCGATTGTTACAATACGTACATTCTGTCTCAATAAAGTGGTTAGAACACACAATGGGACGCAGAGCCCTCAAAGATTTCCTTTCTGCCAGATCCTAGATTCGAAGCTCAGGGCCCAGGAGAGAGAGGAGGGCCCGGGGAGGGGCAGGATGAGCTTTCTGGAGCCCGGACTGGCCATCCCGCTCACCCGCGCGACCATCCCGGCCCCTGCAGGCCGCAGGGAGGCACTGCCGGCTTCGGGGTCAGCCCACACCCAGGACGCACTCTGGCCAGCTTCCCCGGGCCTCAGCCTGCTGGTCCCTCCTGGGCCTGCGGAGCTCGCAGCACTTCTGAACAAAAAGTGTGCCATTTGGGAATCCAGTGTCATTTGGATTCAGGATTCCCCCACAAATGTCCTGGCTTCCACAAGCCCCTCTATCCTGTCCCAGCGCCTCCACCGAGCAGCTGCGGGACCTCAGGTCACTGTGCCTTCTGCGTCATTTCCCCCAAGTAGGAAGCAGAGGTCATGGTTAATGTCTGTGAAGAGCCCCAGGGGCCCCTCTGACACTCTGCTGACACTCTGTGTCCTCCTCCACCCGCCCCCCATCAGGGAGCACCTGGTCCGCTTGCTCAGAGAATCACCCTCAGCCTCCTGGTGGGTGGCCGGCCACTCAGGAACGGCCCCCACAGCCGACTGTAGCCCCATTCCTTTGAGACAGACGTGAGGGCATGACCACATCCCTGAGCCCCAGGCCATGCAGGCAGGCAGGTCCCTGACCCCATGGAACTCAGGTTTCTCGTGTGTGGTAGGATGGGATGACTGATAAGGAGGACACGTGTGTCCTCACAGCCCTAGTCACAGTCACCAAAAAGTGGACAGACCCCATGTCCACAACGGACAGCTGGACGGACAAAGCGTGCATCCACACCCGGACTGACCTCAGCCCACTGACACATCAGTGGGCATGGAGCAGGGGCCCAGACATCGCAGCAGCCCGTCACCGCGACCACGGCTGGAGGCTCCCGTTCTGTGAGCGTTCAGGCAGCCAGCAGTGGCAGCGAGCCCCCGGGGGCCGGGGCGAGCGCCGGGGCGGGCAGGCGCTCTGCAGATGCTGTCTGCTTTGGGGCGGTAAGAATGTTCCGGAGCTGGTGGAAGTACTGCCACCCAGGCTGTGACCACGACTCCCTGACACGGGGCAGTGCACGCGACGTGGCTCGGTGCACGCAACGTGGCTCGGTACACGCGACGTGGTTCAGTGCGCGCTGCGAGGAGTCGCCTCTTCTTTTCTGTTTTCCATATAGTGATTCGATCACGGCGTCTTTTGTTTGCAAAGCCACACTCATTTTAAGATCTTGAACTCACTTCTCGGTTGCTGGGTTTACACACCGTGGCCACCACCAGAGATCAGTGCCCGTCGCCCCCACCTGGTTCCCTCCTTCCTTCTGTCCCTCTCCCCACCCCGGCAGCCGTCATCTTGTGTCCTGTGAGTTTTTCCTGCAGTTTACCTGTTTATTTTGTTTCACTAGATTCCACATAGGAGTGAACCTATCCCGTGTTTTTCTTTCTGGCTTCTTTCGCTTAACACGAGCCCCTCCAGTTCCACCCACATTATTGCAAAGGACACGACTTGGTCTTTTTCAGTCTCTGCATAGAGCTCCGTGGAGCAGCAAGAGCGCGGCTTCTTTCTCCTGTCAGCTGGGGATGGGCATCAAGGTTGTCTGTCCATGTCTTGGCTCTCGCATTCTGGGACTGCAGTTCACCCCCATTTTTAAGGTGGTGCCTGCAGGCGGGGGTGGAGGTCAGAGGAGCCCGTTCCTGAACCCTGGGGGGCTGTTCCCAGTGTGCCTGTGTGCTGTCTACTGCACCTCACTCTTTCCTCCCCAGGGAGGCCGGGGTGCCAGCGGGGTCTTTAACTGGCATGAAGAGAGCCCTGGCACTGGGACCCTCCGCCTGGTCTTTGGATGTGAGGCTCATGCGCGTTTATGAAGACGCAGCTACCTGCCTGCGCTGCTGCTGAGATCACTAGGGGAGGAATTTGCAGTCTCATGAGCCCTTTCTCCAGCGAGCAGACAGCCCTGGGCGGCATGAAGCTTGGCCTCCCCTCGTGCCACCGGCCTTGCGCCCCGTATCTGCCAGCAGCCACACTGCAGCCTCCGTGAGGAAGAGCACGTAGGCAGCCGGGAGGGTTAACAGAGTTTAGAAGCCTATCTTTCAGAAAAATCCGGAAAGATATGGGAAGTGTGTGGAAATCTGCTCTGCTCTCCAGATGTGAGCTGGGGGTGGGCAGGGCCCCTGGCTTTCTAACTCGGGGTGAAGCGGCTATTTTTATTCAGAGAGAGTCAAGGGAAAAATGCTTTAGCACAAAGGGCAAAACATGGATAAGATGAAGGCATTCACTTTTCATCTACTGATAAAGAGTGACTCACATGCCTGCTGACTCGGAGGCCAGTTTTTCAAGGCTGAATCCTCTCCTGCCACGATTTTCTAAGACCCCCTGCCCCCACCATGCACATTCTTTTTGCATCTGTTCGGAGAACTCTGGGGGACGGGAGGGGGGCTGTGTGGACACGACTCCAGCCTCCAGTGGTAATAGGAAAGTCAAGGCCCAGACCAGCTATGTTGTCGAAGTTTTCTGCAAGCCCAGGCGTCCCTGGTGGAGGCAGACGGGCAGATGGAAGCTGGGGAACTTCCGGGGCGCAGCGCATGGCCCAGCAGCCAGGCTCCTGTGACTTTATCCACATTACTCTTGCAGAGCTTCAGGAGGGCTCAGGAAGTGACGCCCGAGTGGCCACATAAATGAGAAGTGGGCAAGAAAGAGGAGCCTGGGGGAACATGTTGGACGCTGGTGAGGCCCGGCGTCTGCAGCTCCAGCTCCCAGGCGTTTAGCTCTGAGCCCGCCAGACAAGGAGACGTGCCTGCGTGTGCGCGTGTGTGCGTGTCTGTGTGTGTGTGTCCCTTCCCTGCTGCCCTCGTCCTCCTCGCCCTCGGGGCTGTGGGCTCTCCCGCCAGCTGCCTACTGCTGTGTGGCTGCTTCTAGGTGCCTTCTTGTCAGTTGGGTGACCGAAGACGGGCTGCATCTAAGTCACCCCTGAGTCCCCAGACTTGGACGCTCAGCGAGTGTTTGATGAATGAATAAATGAGTGGGTGAGTGAATGGACGAGCAGATGAACCAATGAATCCATTTCCTCTCGTTGCCAGCCTAAAGGGCAGATGGGCAGAGAGAGCCCCAGGCCCACGCCACATACTGGCCCAGAGGTTGCCTCTGGCCTCCTTTACTCTTGTCAGAGGCACGCGGGGAGGACGTCAGCGTGTTTGTCCCCATGTCAACACCACAGACACCTGAGTGCCCATCCCCCCGCATGCAGACCTGCTCTGCCGCTCAGGCTGCTGACCTTGGCCAAGTTACTCAGCCTGTAGGTGCCTTTGCTCTGAAAAGCACAGAGCGGCCACAGCCTCAGGGCTCCCTCAAGGGCTCGGCACCAACACCCATGCAAACATGTGCGACGCGTGGTAAGCTTGAGGTCATCTGACTGCCGTGATTACTGGACAGTGGGCCAGGCCCATGGGGGCACAGACAGAGGGGCGCTCTCTCCAGGGGCAGCCAGGCCAGTCCCAAGGCCACCCCAATCCCCAGCCCCACCCTGGAAAGGCCACGTCCACCCCATGTGCGTCTGGCCTCACCTCCACATGCGTCCTTGACACAGTCGGTCAATTCGGCCGGCGGGTGTGGGGCGGGGCTCTCACTGGGCACCAGTCACTGCTCCTACTGCCATCCGGCTCCACGTGTCCCTATCACCTGACGCCCCTTGCCTCCCACCTCTGCCTTGACCAGGTGGTTGTCCACTAGGATGCTTATCCCTAGACATGGCAGCGTGGTCCCCAGCACAGTGGACATTGGGAGATCACCTCTGTCACCCCCATCAGATGTCATTTGGGGCCTGTCCACTAGGCGGGCAGAGGGG
Source organism: Solenodon paradoxus (assembly GCA_004363575.1). Taxonomy (NCBI): domain Eukaryota; kingdom Metazoa; phylum Chordata; class Mammalia; order Eulipotyphla; family Solenodontidae; genus Solenodon; species Solenodon paradoxus. The sequence goes on from RJWH01006655.1 coordinate 38,206, forward strand.
GACACCAGAGCGACCCTGGAGAAGCCTCTAGAAGTGAGAACAGGAGATGGGAAAGGGGTTGGGGGACAGGCGGGGGAGCAGGCAGAGCACCCACACACCCAGGCCTGGACCCCAGCCTGCACGCAGCTGCGCTGGGTGTTTGCTGAGCGGATGGAGTTGAATCACAGAGAGCAGCACGCAGACTAGAAGCTTCCAGGTTGCTGGGGTGCCCTGAGGCTGCGCTGCGCTCTGCTCCTCTCCGTGAGGCTCTTAACAACTGCCAGTGCTGGGGTGCCCCACCCCAGAACACTGGCTACACCCCAGGATTCGGAGCCAGACACCCCACAGGTGCCCAGGGAGGGGTGAGCTTGCAGGCTGGACTGGAGGCGGCTAAGAAGCAGCAGGGGCTGGGGTGCCGGGAGCGGGCAGAAGAAGAGGGTGCAGATGGGTGGGGAAGTTAAAGGGCCCCAGGTCTCCCTCCCAGCTGTGGGTGGAGGCTAACACTGGCACTGCAGGGGACGGGGTGTGAATGTGAGCTGGTGTTTCCCAGGCTTGGGAGGGGAATAGTAGGGACCAGAATAGCACAGGGCAAGGGTTGACGTGGCCAGGGCAGAGAAAGCAGATGTTGACTGAGCCAGTGCCCGCAGCTCCCACCACCGAGGCAAGGGCAGCAGGTGAGACAGGTTTGAGGGACCAGCATCCTCTTGTCAAATGGAGAGAATGTTGACAAGCCACAGCAGAGGGGACCAGGGGCCTGCCGGGTGGCGAGGGCCTCAGAGGGTGGAGCAGCCCTGGGAGGTAGAGGCCCCCGCTCACCGGTCCTCTGTTTTCCGCAGACCTTCCGAGCACCTATGTGTCCGGGCCGGGTCCCCGGCGCTCAGACTCACCCAGCCCGCCACTGCTCTGTGGCTCTTGCATTCTAAGCGCATGTCCCCAGACGCTGGCAGCAGAGCTAACGGGAGTGCATTGTTGGAAGAGAAGTGGGAGGCCTGACTTCTGGCCCGCCATGGACTACGCAGGACAGGAGCACCGAGACAGGAAGGGGCCCCAGGCCGCAGCGTGGCGGCTTTGGCAGAGCCCGGGAGGTAAAAAGAAATAGGAGCCCAGACCAGGGGGCGTGGGGACTTTGGAGGTCTCTGTGGACACGTGGGGGATCCAGGAGCCTTGGACGGGCTTCGGGCAGAAGCTCGTGTGGTTCACACAGGTCGGCCTCCTCCGGCCGTGGGGCTGAGCCTGCGGGAGGGGCACGGCCGAAGCAAAGCAGGGACCAGGCAGGCACACCCGGTGTCGGGGGGCCAGTGGACAGCCTCGGCGTTCCGGAGACGTGGAAGACCCGGCCCTCAGGACTTCCTGCTGGGTTGGATGAGGGGTGCGGGGGAGCAGTGGGAGAAAGAGGAGTGGGCATTTGGGTAACAGGGCCCGGGTGTCAGGGAGGAGGCCCGCCTGCAGAGGGGAATTCAGGACTGGTCAGTGAGTGGAATGTCTGGCTACGTGCCAGCCGAGATCAGCCAGAGCCAGCCCTGCTGCGGGGCCCCCAATCTCCCTGCTTAACTGAGGCTCCTTTCGGGTGAGCACATTCCTGGTCTCTGCACCCTTGGCCCCTTCTGGCGCCCACAAGGGCTGAGCAGGCCCCAGGCCTGGCTAGGGCGATGAATGACTCACTCAGAAGCCAACGCAGCAGAAAGTGCTGGGTCGCAGCTGGCTGCAAACGCCAAGGCCAGACACTGTGCCTCGTGGCCCCTTGTGTCTCCCCTCGATGCGTGTCCACCCGCCCAGGGGTTCCAAACGGTCTTTATTAGCTTCTCTGAATCTGAGGAAGAGATTCCTGGGAGAAGTGTGGTTATAGAGTTCAAGGAATTGATGGCTTCTTCTGGTAGAGTTGTCTAAGTTAATGAATTTTAAGCAGATCTATTTTTGAAAGCATGCTTTTGACTCCATCCCTATGGCGACCATGTTTCCCAAACCCGGGGCCAGAGAAACCGGACGCGCAGGCTGACGGATGGCTGAGGGACGCAACAGAACCCTCACGGCTGGGCTGTCTCGCCTCAGTCCCTCATTTATTCCTCCTGCATGCCGGGCAGGATATTAAGAACTCACAGACTCCTGTTATCTCCAGGCGCGTCCACTCTTGTAATAGGTTGACTTCAGTAAACCTATTGGAGAGGATGTTATCTCTGCCGTGTGTTTCGGTGGAGGGAGGCGGAGGCCTCTAGGAAGTAATACACAAGTTTCACTAAGTTTTTCCATCTTCTGCCCATCACTGCGGCGGGAGAGCATGCTTTCCAGGGACAGGAGGCAGCTGCAGAGGGGGCTCAAGCAGGCGAGCCCCGCAGGCCAGAGCCAGTCCCAGCAGGGCCGCACAAACGCCGAGAGGCGCTCACACACGCACCATGACATTACTCACGGCTACTGATTCCTCCGTGCGAGCGGGGAAACTGAGGCCTGGCCAACTTTCCCGGAGTCGGGCGGCGAGCAAAGGACGGATCTCTGTGACTCCCCTCTGAGCTCAGGAGGAGGTGGCAGCCATCACTGCCCGGCTCCGGGGCACCACTGCTGGGGAGGACGCTGGGGCGCCTTCTGCCCCGGGTCCTCCTCCAGGCCCTACTGCTCCCGGCAGAGTGTTCAGACCTACAGCTGAAGACCCTTCCCAGCGGCTCAGCCCCACAGGACAGAGACCAAGGTTAAGCCCTCTGCTAAAAAGGTCCGGTCCTTGTGGTCTCTCTAACTCAGGGCGGTGACCTAACCGGGAGGCCATCTGCGGCCATCAGGCCTGCGATGAGGGCCTCCTCTCCACCCCGAGTGCAGGTGGACACCTCAGCCCTCTGTGCCTCAGATGGAAGGTGACGCCCCTCCCCGATCAGCCCCACGTCTGGGGGAAGCGCAGCCCTCCTTGCTGCCCACCGCATGGTGTCACACACGGGGGTGTGTGCTCTGCACACCCACAGACTGGACCCCCGTCCGTCCCGCGGGAAGTAGACACTCGCCGCAGTCGGACACCGTCCCGCTGTCCTCAGGAGGCTGAGTGACAGCCCGGTGGCACTTGGGGAGACGAAGGGACTGCACTGGGACTCCGGTAGCTCGGTCCCACCCGCGAACGTTCCCACCGTCGGAAGTGGAGGCTGTGGCGAGCCGCCTGCCCGGAAGAAGGAAAGGTCTAGAACAAGGACTGAAATCTCCAGCACTTCGTGTTTAAGATTCACTGAACCTCCCTACTTGCAGCAAAACAGCTTACTTTCAAATGAGTCAACCAGTGTGTGAGTCATTTCTGTGCAAGAGCCTGTGTGGGGAATACTAATGGGGCCGCCCTGCGGTGGCTCCCTGCTCAGCTGCCTGGGGCCCTGCAGGAGCCGGTAGGGGCGCTGCGGCCCTTAGCACCCCTGGAGACGCATCCTCTGTTCCACAGGCCCTGGGGTCCTGGGGCGGATAACACCACCGCCTCCTCCCAGCTGTTGCCCAGGGCCGTGGCCTCAGTCTTCCTCCAACAGCAGGCCAATTCATCCCCAGGCCGGAGAAGCTGCATCAGTCACACCCAGATGACAGGAGAGAAGGGAGTGGCCTGGAGTCAGGGCCTGCCGCAAACTCCAGAGACCAGGCCCCTGTGGTTTGCTGGGAAGGGGTAAGGGGATGCATCAGGCAGAGGCCATGGTACCATGCAGGGAGATGGCTGTGGGCAGCACCCATGCCTGCCCCTGGCCCCTGCAGAGGCCCCTCTGAGCCCATGTGCCTGCACATTTGTTCACTCACCCACAGCCTCTAGAATTGGTAATCACAGCTGGCTGCTCTGAACTTAACCCATTTAAGATGAAGGCAGGATAGGGTTCACCAGGAGTTGGCCCCAACCTGGACGAGAAGTTCTGTGAGGAAGATAGTCAGGGAAGGCTTCCTGGAGGAGAGGGTAGGTAAGCTGACCCTCAGGAGGGACAGCGGTAGCCAGGCTGTTGGGGGGACGTGTGTGAAGGCCTGAGTGTGTGGACAACATGTGTGGGTTCCCTGGAGGGAGGCAGGGCCTATGGTGGGGCCGAGGGCTATACCCCGAGGCTGTGTGAAGTGAAGGTTCAACATGGATGAGATGAGAACCAGAGGTTGAGGGGTCTCGGGGGAGAAGACACGGCCTCCTCTGGATTTGTGGCTGCAGGGATGGAGGGGCAGCTGGTTGAGGACGGGGTGGGGGCCGAGTTGACAGTGCTATGTGACTCAGAGGGTCTGGTCAGGATGTCTTTGGTGTCCTGTCACTCCAGGCCTAGAGAGGGCCCAATGGAGACACAGATGGCATTTCCAAGAGTTCCTGGAGCCACGTGGCGGCTACGGGAGCGGGCCACGCCGAGATCCCAGAAGGGCCACTGAGAAGCTCTCCTCCTGACTGGTGTCTGCCCAGGAGAGAGACCCGTCTCTCCTCACCCTCCTCACACTCACATGTCTGAGAGTCCCATGTCCCAGCCTCTCCATCCTTCGCAACCCTCGATGCACAGCTGTGACAGTCACCTCCCAGCGCCGCAGGCCCACTTGGCCTGGGCGTCTCCACTGGGCTGGAGGTGACAAGACCGCGTCCCCTCAGTCACGGGCATCCCACCCGCTGTGGCTTTCTCCCTGGGCTCCTTGAAGACAAAGGAAGGTGCTCCGTGCTCTGCCCACTCCTGGGGCCTCTCCAGGACCGCTCACGCAGAGGTCATCCCTTCCTCGTGGCTTCCTCATCGTCTCAGATTTTTAATGAGAGAGGTCCCATTGACATGGGACCTGAGCGAGACCCCTGCCTGAGCCCACTTTGTTCCGGTCCCCCAGGGCGATACGACTGGTCCACCATATGAGCGAGACCCCAGAACCAGGCGCAGGGGCTGGGGGTCAAGAACACAACTCCCACCACTGGGGTCCCCAGAAAGGGACACTTAACTCTCCTGACAAGGAACTTGCAGGTATGGGAGGCAGATGGCCTTAGTCCCTGAGGAGGTGGTGGGTGTGGCCAACTGGGGGGAGCTCTGAACCCCAGAGCAGCCCTGCAGATGGCCAGTGCTTCCCTGCACCAAAGCTCCCTGTCCCCAGCCACCACCCCCGATGGGCCAGGGCAGCTGCGAGGCCTGAGACTAAGAGGGTAGCAGGCTTGTGCCCTGGAGGCCCTGGGACAGCCCGGGGGATCAGAGGGTACCTGGCCGGGATGGGGCGTCTGAACACAGAGCGGGTGCAGCTTTCTTGTCTTTTCAACTTAAAAAACTTGCTGTAAGAAGTGCCTGGTGCAGTAGACGTTGGGCGCAGGCCACACGCATCCTGAGGACCTGGTTCGAGATGGGGTCCGACAGGCGCAACCAAGGCGAACATCTCTACCCGATAAATAAATAAAATGCCTTTCCTCTTCTTCCACCTGTCTTCCTGCCAACTCACCCGCATTCCTGGATGCATCTTTCCTTAAAAAAGAAAAGAAAAAAAAGCTGTAAGAGCATTAAGCACAAAAGCCAATTCAGGCACCACGTCCCTGCCGGCCCTCCGCCCCGCGCCCCGGCCGTGCGCACCCTGTTGGCGCTCTGCCTTCCCCTCTGGTCAGTGCCCCAGGACCGAGCTGTCACGAAAAAAATATATTGTGCTGACTCATTAGGGGTGGGCTGGTCTGACGTGGTCTCAATCACACGGCCTCTCCAGAAAACATGCACTGTTGAGTTGCTGGGGTTTTTTCACCCTGTTTCTATTAGAACCATAGACACTGCCTAGGAGAGTGATCCTTTCTGCCTCCAGAGACGCCAGTCGCATGTGCTCCCACCCAGATCAAGACCTGAGTACCGGGTTACTGCAGGCTGTTAAGAAAGGTAGACTGCTCTGCCCTGGCGGCTTAGCAGATAAGTTTGCCAGGCACAGTCCACGTGCATCCCAAGGATCCCGGTTCAAGACCTGGAGCTGAGGGCACAACAGAGATGAACAACTAAATAAAGTAAATAAAGTACTTCTCCCTCCTCTCGCTTCCTGCCAGTCTGATTGCGTTCATTCCTGCCAGCACTTTTCTTACAAAAAAAAAAAAAAGAGAGAGAGCAAGAGGCCAGCGCTCCTTCACCCCAACAAGAGCTCCTGAGCTGATTTTTGGACAGGACGGTCAGCTGCAGGAAGTGGACTCCATCCTCCAGGCGCTGCTTCCTAAAGGCTGGAGGGGGCGGCCCAGCAGCCTGGGTCGGGACTCCGGCTCCTGGGCCCCAGTACCTGTGTCTCAGCCTCAGGCGGTTTTCCAGCTGGAGGGTGTCTCTGAGCCCCACCCCTGCTCAGCCCCCGCCTCCTCTGCATGGTCCCCCTCCCAGCTCTGGGGTTCCGGGCTGGGTGCCAGGAGTGCTGGCTGCTCCAGGCCACCCCGAGGGGGCGGGGGAGAAGATCGCGGGCAGGTGCTGTGAGCGCTGATCCAGCCTTAGATGGGGGAGGTGGGGAGTACTTTTTGGAAACCTCACTGATTTCATGAACTCTTAATGAAACACCAGTCTTGACATTCTTTCTAAATTCTGGTAAAACATGCATGCATACTACAAAATTTGCCATCAGTACCTTTATTAAGTGTGCAGTTCAGCAGCATTACATACGTCACATGGCTGTGCAGTCATCTGTCCCCAGAAGTTTCCATCTTCCCCCTGAAACTCTGTTCCCATCAAATACAAGCTTCCATCACCACCCCCAGCCCTGCGCCCCTGCTTCTGCATCCAGTCTCTCTGAGTTTGGCAGCTCTAGGAACCTTATATAAATAAGTGAATTGCATGGAATCTGTCCTGTGTCCAGCCTGTTTCACACAGGTGATGTCCACAAGATTCATCTCTGTGACCATGTGCCAGACGCTTCTTCCTTTTTCAAGGCTGAATAGTATTCCATCGTGTCTGTGACCCACATCTTTTTTATTGCCTTCTCTGTTGAGGGACAATTGAGCCGTTATAATTACTGAAGCTACAAACTTGGGCTGCAAATTAAAAGCACATTTGAAAAACAGGTATGAAATTCAGAGCACAGTCCAGCCTCTCTCAAACTCAAAGTGAGAAACGGTGAGCAGAGACATGCACAGAGGGGAGGAGGCGGGCTCTGGCTCTCCCAGCCCCCTCACCTGGGCAGGCTTCCAGGACAAGGTCATGCCCTGCAGACCCACTCCCATCCAAGAAGACCCTTGAGCCAAGGCCTGGGGGCCCAAGCCTCCAGCCCTGCTTCACAGAGCTGGAGCCCCCTTTACAGACGAGGACAATGAGGTGGGGGACTCTCCCAAAGGTCGGTCAGTCCCACTGGCCACTCTATGTGGGGGAGGAAGGACAAGCTTCAATCTCTCCAGCGAAGTAAGTTCAGGGCCAGCTGTCAAGAGAAGCACCCAAGGGTGGGCCATAAGTCAGACCTACCTGGAGTGCCGAATGTCCCCCTGGGGCAACCCTTTGTGGAGGGCAGAAGAGGAGGGTCCCGGGGTCCTACCCACCTTTGGCAGGTACCAAATTTGCAGGATCTTCACCCTAAGGAGCCAGCGCCTTCCTCTTTTGAAGGGGTGGTGAGTGCCCCCTGCATGGCCCCCTGTGCCTCCCTGGAGCCCCTCATAGATCATTCCGGGAGGAGGGCAGAAGGCCAGGCCGCTGGAATAAACCTTCCACCCTCAGGCGCCCACCTACCACCGGGGCTGCAGGGCAGAACATGAACCTGCCTCCCATCCTCTCCCTCTTCCCAGAGCTGCTCACCCCCTTGGTGCCACTGGCCCCCAAGCTTCTGCCCCCCAAGCATACAATGGCCCCAGGCTGCTCAGTCTGAGGGCTGCCCATCCTGTACCGATCACTGCCCGCCCAGCAGCGTCTGCTCCCCCCATCACACCTGCTCCCCTTGGCCTGGGACCCCTGAACATCTGTTCTCCTCTGGCCTCTTGGGGGCCCCAGCCAGGAACCCCTGGGATCAGATCATGTGGTGGTCTCTGCATCCCAGCCGGAAGGCCTGCACTCAGCTGCAGAGAATGGGGAGGGGCGGCTCCCAGCACAGGTGAGATGCAGGTGTCGCGCGGCTGGCTGGGGCCTCTGAGTCACGTTCACAGGGCAGCCTTCATCCAAAGGGCCACAGGGACAGAGGTCCTCAGCCGGACTGCCTGTGCCCGCCCCAGTGCCCTCGCGCTCCCACAGGCTCCCGGCCAAGACGGTTCAGGCCACTGCACTTTTTACGAGGCTGGAGGTTTGTAAAAATTATTAGTTGGTGGAGACTCGAGGGCTGCTGGCCAGCCTTCCCTGGTGGCGGCGGCAGCCTGCCCGCAGGACACCCGTGCGCCTCTGGCAGCGGCAGAGCTGGGCTGGCAGCTCTGCTTCCCACTGTGGAATGTTCTCTGGGCATCGGCGGCAAGGCCACAGTCCATACTCCAGGCCCTTGGAGGCCTCTGGGTGGGACCTAGGCTGGTGGCAGCTCCCAACACCATGACCTTGATCACAAATGAGCTGCCCTGGGCCGTGGACTCAGGTTCAGATCCCAGCTTGACCGATTCCTAGCCACGTGGCTCAGAACAGTCCCAGCAAGACTCTGGATGCCCGCTGTTCCCCGGCTCTGAGCAGGGCCCTTCCCAGCAGTCCTGGAGGGGAGGGCCGGTATGGGCTCCTGCCACCCCCTCAACAAGACAAGGAGCAGGCAGGCCCACTTCCTCAGGTGGCACGAGAGGCGCTCACGCACAGGAGATGTCTCTCCTTTCCCACCGCAAAAGCCTCCTGGAGCTGGCCACTCCTCCACCACCAGAAGTTCCCTCAGCAGAAAGGAATGTGCAGACCCAGCAATCCCTGGAAATCCCAGCATCTGCAGAAGGCGCCCGAGGAGGCCAGTTGTGCAGGACCTCAGCCCCGAGCCCCTGGGTGCAGCTGATTCCTGGACCAGTTTCCAGGACATGGCCTGGCCCTCCCCTCTACACTCTAATCACGACCATCTGAGCGGGGCCCCACCTTCCCGCTGAGCCAGAGTCTCTCAGGAAGCAAGGGCTGAGGAGGCCTCCTGTCTGGATGGAGGGAGGCTGGGCTGCGGTCAGCAGGCTGTGAGCCGCGCCTTTCCCCGCTGGGCCTCGGTTTCCCCCAGCTGGCTGTGCTGTCCTCCTCCATCTACGGTCCCACCAGGATGAACTTCAGCTCTCTGCAGAGCTCACTGGTGCTCTGTGAGTAGGAGGCTGGTGCCCACAGCTAGGGAGGTAAGAGGCTCGGCTAGCAGGGGGACACAAGCAGCCAGAACTGAGGACAAGGACAGTGACCCCATGCACAGGCGACACTGAGGTCTGCTTGCCAGGAGCGGCTAGAAGAAGCCCTGAGGCTGGGTCTGGAGGACAGAGGTCAGGAGGGTCAGGAGGCCACCTCCTGTGCCCTGGGTCCCAAGAGCAATTCTAGAAAGTTCTCTCCCTACAAGAGCTCTTCCACAGGGCTGGGCTCTCAGGTGGGTTGTGAACTCTCCAGCCCTGAGGCACACAAGACTCGGTGTGAAAGTCTGAGATTCTGTGTGGCCCCTTGCCTCAGAGCTGTCCCCAAAATGGCTGGAGGCCCTTTGGCCTCATGCTCATGGGGCCCATGCTGTCCCCCCATCTCTCCTGCTCCAGCTCGGCTCCCAAGACCTTGACCATCAGGCCCCCGCGGCAGTCCTGCTTCAGCCCCACCCCATCTTGTGCCTCTGCTCACAGGGGGCCATGTCAATGACCCCGGAGCTTGCCCCACCTTCAGAGCCACCCAGGTCTGTAAGAGGAGCCCTCCAGAGCCCTTGCTCTTGGCCTCGGGCTGTGGGCCGACCTGGCTGAGGCTGCCCTACTGGGACCCCTTGGATGAGAAGGGAGGCACCACCCCCTTTACAGTTGGGACACCTGAGCTCCCGAGGGGGCGCAGCACTCCACCTGGTGACATGGAAAGACCACGGCAGAGTGCTCCACAGCCGTCGCCTGGGACCCTGCCCGGCACCCCTCCTCCCTGACTCCCACCCCCATCCAGCTGCTGGGGCCCAATCCAGGCCTGTGGGAAGCAGACCGGGTGGAGACCAGGCCGGGAGGCCAAGGGACAGGATGGCCCCTTGCTGCTGGGACGCCTCGATGATGCTGCAGAGGCAGCTCTGGGCTCCTGCCTCGAGTGCATTTGATGAAGTGCTTACACTGCGATTCTCTGAAGCCTCAGGCGCTGGGCCTCGGCCAGCATGTGCATTATCCTCAGCTGCTGCGGGCGGCGGAGCCAGGGGCGGAGGACTGGTGGGGCAGGGGGGCTCCAGGGCCACCCACCGCCAAACCCTCCCCTCGGGGGCCCAGCAGCTCCAGGGGCGGGGGTTGCTGTTTCCCAGAGGTGCTGTCCAGCACCATCGGGAAGGGAGCTGCCGAGTCCACACGGGCAAGGCCCAGCAAGGACGAGCGTCACGCAGAACACGCACTTTCCCAGGGCGCTACAGACCAGGTCGGGGTGAGGGTGTCGTGCACAACACTTCGGGGAAGGAGGCTAGGCCCCGAGGCGCTGGGGTGCCGGGGTTTGAACCTGGTTCTCCGGGGGGCTGCACACTCAGCAGAGCAGCTTGGAGCCACATTCTTCTGAGCTGAGCACAGGCACCACCTCGACCCGGCCCCGTGGCCCGGCTCTAGGGCTGCAGGGGCGCTCACATGCGGGCCGGGGAGGAGCTCCCTGAGGGCAGGCTGGTGCTGTGCCCACCTGGGTAGACCTGCCCCTGGTGCAAGACACGGACTCAGAACCACCAAGGCTGCACACCGAAGGCCCGCAGGAGGGGTTGCACCAGGCAGACCGGCGCAGCGGTGTCACAGGACAGCTGGTGACCTCGGGGGGTTAGTTCCTAGCCACTCCGAGGCCGCCGCCCACCCAGCGGGCAGTGTGGGGGGACAGCGGCGCGCAGACACACAGTAGGCCTGCGGAGGGACGGGCCTGGGCCCCTGCCTCAGCGTGAACGGCAGATGTTTTGGCACAGGCGTCTCTGCACCAGACAATAGATTTCTACTCACGTACACAGGAGTAGGGCTCTGCTTCCAGCGTCTCTCTCCTGGAATAGCTGCCTTTTAATTACATGGAAAGGTCACCAGAAAAAAAAAAAAAGAAGCAAAAAGCCAGAGTCGCTACAAACTGCACCTCCATGCCTAGAACTGCGCAACAAAGTAGCCGAGAGCCCAGAAGCGGGAGTCTAGCCAGGGAGGGGGCAAGAGGGGGTGCGACGTACCCCAACTCTGCACATGAAGGGTGACTGGATGGGTTGTGGAAATGTAGAGCATCTTCCTTCCTTCAACCACCAAGCACCTCTGTGGCTAGACATGGGCTGGCCCTGGGGACATGAACAATACAGCCCCAGCCCCATGGGGCTCCTAGTCTCGTGGGGACCTGACACAGGAACTCAGAAAATCACAGGAAAGTGGTGGTTCAATATCTACTGCTGCAGACCTGGGGTAGAAGAGCGATCCCAGTTAGAGTAACCAAGGAGGGCTTCCTGAAGGAAGCGGCACTGGAGTTTTGCAGGTGAATGGGTGATCACCATGGAGACAAGTTTGTTCCCTGAAGAGTGAGGGAACGAAAGAAGAGACAAGGTCTGTGTTCCCCACCAGCTGACCTGACACCTGCCTTCATTCATGCTGTGCCCCTACCATGATGTCTTTCCAGGGCAGAGCCTTCTCAAACCTTAGGGGCCCCCTGCCTTTCCACATCACAGACTCATCCCTGGAAGGGCGCTCTCTCCTCCAGGGCTCCCTCCCTCAAAAGCATCATCATTTTATCTGGGGCTGGGGAGGTCCTCCCCGGCCCCTTCAGGGCTCCCAGCATTGACCTTGCACGCCCAAGGGGCCCATGTGTGCCTGGAACACACGGGCCATCTTGCCAGGCTCGGAAGGGACAGATCTATAAAGGTTTTAAGTGAATGAAATATTCTCCCTTCTCCACTTGTAAATTGGATTTGCCGATCCAATTGCCACAATTTGCATTATCGGTCCAGCGCTGCTGTACCTCGGACTCATGGCTTATTGAAAAATACATATGAAAAATACAATGACTAATCTCCCTTGCGTGAAAACGCCAAGCAAACGCACATGCCCGCAGCTTTGGGAGAAAGCCCAGAGCGATCTCCACCCGCCTGTCTGCCCCACTTGGGGGCTGCGGGATTTTCATTTCCGTCTGTGAATGCACATCTTTCCCACGTACTTCACGGTGAATGAATTCCTTTTACCTTCAAAAGCATGGACCCCATTTTTAATGAAAGGATGATGCATCCATGTTACTCATGGCTGCTTCGATTCTGAAAAGGCCCCCACTGTCCTCCCGCTCCCCGCTTCCTGGCCTCCCCGTTTCCAGGCAGATCTCTCCATGCAGAAGCACCACACACGGCCAGGGCATCTGCTCGCCTGCTCTGTTCACTTAACATTAACGATAAGTATCTCTTTCCACCAAGACTTCATAATTATGGTGGTTAAGGGCTGCGACGTCCTCCTGCCGGCGGCCTGGATTCTCGCCTGAAATGCAGCGGGGGTGCGGGCGTGGGGAGCAGCAGCCTGCAGAGCTATTAGGGGCAGTGATTGATAGTTCACTCAGCACGGCCAGCTCGGCTGCTCACCCCAGAGAGTGTGTCGGCCTTATTAATCCTGTGTACCTGTCTGGCCTGGGAGATGACGGAGACTGTGTGCCCAGGAAAACAGCCCTGAGCTGGCCTTCCAGCCACCCCCACAGCATCCCAAACCCGGGGGCCTCTCAGAGCCTGGCCGGAGGTCTCAGCTTCCTTTTTCTCCCTGGCATTCGAGGTCCACTCGGGCTGGGTCACTTGTCTCTCCTCAATGGCATTATAGGGCATCCTCACTGCACCCCTATCCAGGACCATTCAGACACAGACTTGACCAGCACCCATGCAATCAGATTCTTATTCATGCTCCCAGGACACCCAGCTGAATGATGCAGGCTGTGCCTTAT
>RJWH01006656.1:0-51026 GCA_004363575.1 Solenodon paradoxus
CATTTTTGAAAATCTGTGCGAGGTGCGCCCTGGGAGAGCAGGGTGGGGCGCTGAGCACCCGCATCCCGCCTCCCGGGCTCGTCTCCCGGGACCAGCAGCACCGAGATGAGCAACTGAACAAACAAACACGTGCTCCCCACCCCGCCTGCTCGCCTTCGCGCCCGCTGCACCCGCGAGCCGGGAAGAAGTTCTCTGAATTTACGGCGTGAGGGGCCGGTCGCCACACACCCTCCACTCAGCGCTGTGTCAGTGACGTCGCCACTGAGGTGACAAAGATAACGGTTCTTCTGAGCCCCCGCTCTCCCTCCCCAGTGCCTATCAGGGCTTCCTACTCAGTGTCCCCACACGGGGACATATCTCCCCATGGACATCTCACCCCGTGGACCCGAAGTCCACTTACCTCCCTGGGCCCCTTCCCTGTAGGAAGCTCGTGACATGTTGTGACCACTTTGTTATCAAGACGAACACACTGAAACAGTAGGCGTTAAAGTTCGTTTCAGCTTAGAAGGGCATGCTCTTTCAATCTTGATTGTAAAAGAAGTTGGGGCACCCTCGGGGCCCCCAAGTCCTGTGGGCGCTGATGGCAGGTCGGCCCTGTTCTCCAGAAATCAGGCCGCGTCCCCGGCAAACTTTCCCGCGATCTGCCGTCCGCGAGGGCCTTTGTGCTTGTGTGCTGGGGTCGCCCCATCCGCGACAACAAATTCCTCAGCGTGAAGGTCTCAAGGGGACGTGGCCTGGATGTGACCAGCGCGCTCCACAGCACAGGCCTGACGGACGTGTGCGGAGGTTTATCTGCAGGAACCGTGGAGTCTGAGTCTGAGTCGACGGCTGGCAGGCGGGCCCAGGGGAGGAGGGGCTGCCGGCAGAGCCCGCGGCCTGAGCAGGAGTCCCTCCCAGTGAAGCCCCAGATCTTCAGGCCTCAGCCACCAGATGAGGGCCTCCCACGCCCGAGGAGCGACGTGCCGCTTCCCAAACCTACCCAAACACTTCACATCTAGTCTGGCACTTGACCAAAAGCCTGGGCCTGGCCACGGGGACGCACGAAGCAACCAGCACAGCGCCCCTGTGGCTCCGAGGCCGGGAGGCTGAGTGCAGACCGCCGAGCGCCCAAGGCCGCAGGTTCCGGGCCAGGGCCAGGGAGCAGGGACCCAAAAGAAAAAGGAACCCTCACACCCTGATTTTCAAAGGAGCGAGACCTTGAGTGGAAGACAGGCTACTATGCAAAATCATAAAACCTTCCCGTAAGCGTCACTGCCCGACCAGAGAAGGATAAACGGTGCGTCATGGGGCTGTTTTGGCCCTGTCTTGAGGTCTAGCTCTGCAAACGCAAATAAGCGTAAGTATGTAAATGTTGCTTTTATGTGACTGCCAAGGTGCCCCTCGTCTTCAGGGACAGGAGAGCAAAGCTTCTCCCGTACCCAGGTGGCGTAGTGCTGTTCCAAATGCACGAGCCAGAAGGACCTTAAAATATTTGCTTCATTACTATCAGAGAGAAACACGGAACCCACACTACGGCCAAAGTCGTCACAGTCTTGACAAGGCTCCCTCGCACTCTAATGCTGGCTCGGAACGAACACGCGGGGAGCGGCCGACTCGGCCTGGACGGCACTCAGTCCACGCGGCTGGCCGGCCACCCTGGAGGCCACCGAAGTTGCAGGCCTTGGACTTTTGGAGCTGGGCTTTCTGAAAGAGGACGATGTACATGCGCCAGAGCCTGACTTTGCCCGCAGAGAGCAAGACCTTGGGATAAAGCCCAAAGGTGACCCCTGTGAAGGACAGAGAACAGCCAAGCGGGAGCAGCACATGGCGCCAGGAAGCTGGAGGGGAGCCCACCTAAGCTGAGAGCCCCACACCCTGGGGACCCACCAGGACGGGCAGGGGCGATGGAAAGTTCGTTCCCTGGCTCCCTGGGCCCAGCGGCTCCACGGAGGAAGTCTCTGGAAGCCTAGGGGCAGAGTGGCTCCTTCCTCCCCAGAGTGCGCGTGGCTTCTCCGCATGGCTGGGGGGACACGCACCTGGCTTGTCTGCACGGGGCGGGGACACGACACAGCGGCCTCCCCACTCCGCCCGGCACCACACTCAGGACAGACCCTCCCGGCTCAGCCCCCGTGCGTCTCCCGCGCGTCTGGCGCTCGACTCCTCGCTGTGCCCTGGACCCGGCCACCGCCCAGCCCGCCTGCGGTCCCCGCTGCCCCGCGGTCTCCGGCCGCGCCTCCTGAGGTTGACCTGCTCCATTGTCCGATGCCCCGAATCTGTGCATCCAGCTGGCGGACCTCACTGCCGCCGCCCCACCCGGGACAGGACCCGCACGTCCTGCTGCTGCGTGGACACGCGCACGCCTGAGCGCGGCCACCGCTCAGAGCCCCAGGCTGTGCCCCACCCCACGGCGGCCGCTGGAAAGGCGCGCACCTGTGACCCCACCTGGTGCCAGCGGCCTTCCAACAGCTTCCAGTTTGGTCCTCGGAAAAGAACAAGGGTGAGCGGATGAACTCATGTGCGCTGCGCCGAGCGACATCTCGTGAGGACATCTGCAGCGTGGATCCTCTGTCCCGTGTGTGTCCACGATGGTGGCTGCGCCTGTGACCTCGGAATATGGACCTCCCTTGCACACCGCTCTAAAGTGCAAAGACTGAGCCAGGACACGATATCAGTCCCCGGAGCAGGGACACACGCGCTGTGTGCGCTCACGCGTCTGGAGCCTGCGGCGTCTGGAACAGGGTCCCTGCCTCCGCAGGGGCCCAGACATCAAAAATGAGATGAGGGCCAGGAGCCGCTGCATGTGAACTAGCACAGCCTCTTCCACACAGAACTGTCGAAATCGGGGACCCTGGAAAGGAGCGGGGGCGCCCACGGCTGCAGCAGACCCGCCTTCTCCTTCCAGCAGGAGACAGCGAAGGCGGGTGACTAAGCAAACAACATGCTTCTTCCTCGCGCTCTCCCAGTCCGCCTGCCTGCCTTCATTCTGCCTGCTTCCTCCGCTAAGCAGAAATGAAGAAAGTGAAACGACAGCACTGCTGCTCATTTCCGCATTGTTGAATCAGTGTTTGTGAGCCCGGGTGCGCAATGAACCGCGTGCGTGTACTTAACACGTCGGGAATGATCACCAGCTCCCGACCGGATCTCAGAACACGGTGGCTTCTAAGGCAGAGACCGCCTCCCTCCCAGTCTGGTGGATGAGTCAGATGTTGACCGTCCAAAACTGCTAGCATGTTTGAACAAGTTTCGAGGCTAGAAAAACAAATCAGCGGTGGGAGCAGGGGCAGCGAACGTTACACTGGACAGACTAGACGAGTGGTGTCCGCGGTTGTGAAAGCACCCGCGTGAGACAGCACTGTCTCCCGGCACTGCAGCGAGCGTGCGATCAAAGACAAAACCTGAAGCTCTTCGGTCAAGAACAACGAAGCCACGACGCTGGCCTAAGTTTCCCTCCCAAGTCGCTGGCTAGAGCAACAGCCAAAGATACTGGAATATTTTCTGAAAGTCAACAAGGAATTGTTTTTCAAAAAAGGATCAATGCACAGTAAAGCAGTTGCCAGAGAAAGATGTTTCTTGACTGGGAGAAGCTCGGCTATTTTATTTTCATTAAGAAAAAGACGCTAGTTACAGTTTTTCCTGTGGAAATAGTAGTAATATCATGTCAGAATCTTATGCAAGAGACTCGAGTCCTTCACAGCGGTCAACCTCTCCCTGTAACCTGGCTTTATTTTCTTTCTGTTGTATGTATCACTCGCTGAAATGACCTTGTCTATTAGTTCACCTTTTTTTAACCAATTTCTCCCACCGGGATGTGACAGATGAGGGGGAGGCCTTCGGGAACCAGCACCTGCTCTACCACCGACGCTCCCCTTACAGTTTCAGGAGGAAAGACCTCCATTCTCCGGAGCAGAGCGGAGCCCTTGGGCCGCCATCAGTCACCCAGGGCCAAATGCAAGTGACTACGCCGCGACATGAGTCACTAAGCAGACGGCTGCCAGCTCGTATCTCCTCCTCGCTGTTGCTGGCAGCAAACTCTCACCAGCTTCCAGCTTTTTGGCGTCCTCCACTACTGTCCGTTCCTTCCACCCGAAGCAGAAGAGACTTAGACAATGTGATCATCAGAGTCAGGGGTGACGATCGGTCCCTTTGCACTGACACTGAGGTTAGAGCATAACGACTTCAATATGCTGCAAAAGCCATTTCATACAAAGTCAACAGCCTGTATCCCAGAAGGAAATCAGGGCAAATTCGGCCAGTGAAAAGGAAAACATTCAGTTGCTCAGAAAAACTGCTCGTATATTTATCTTTATGAACAATGTTTAAAATAGTTTGTTCAAGCACTAATGTGCACACACCTAAGCCACAATCCATAGATGCCTGGTGTCAGGAGAGGAAGAAAGTGGTGCCCGGCCTGATTCCATCAAGCTCAGAACTTCTCCGCCTTTAGATCAAAGCCTCCCAGTCACCAGGTTCAAAGGGAAAATTGGAAGCAAAACAAAGAAAGAAATGTTGGGCAAAGAACACAGCATGAATAGTGCAAATAGCAAAGCTCACTCCCTTTTCAATGAAACGTGTTTAAATTGTCCTTGAGCCCCAATGAAAATAAGTCTTTCTCATTAGACAACTTAATTTGAGGACAAACCCAGGAGCACTGCTGTTTGAGCGGAGCTGCACATTACCCGTCAAGGCAAGTGAACACGCAGTCTTTAAAACCCTGCTCTGTCTGATGCCCGGAAAGGTCTCGCCCACTGCCCTTTGAAGGCTGTTCTCGGGCGCTCTCTCAAGCCAGGCGGCCAGCGCGCAACTGGGTGCCAGTAGAAACCACGGAGCAGTTCAAAGGAGAGGTGGGCTGTGCCAAAGAATTCGCTGAGTGTCAGGGAGTTCTGCTCTTTTACTGAATCCATTGTAGGGAAGGAGCACTGGATCAGAACGTGATGTAGGTATCAAGCTCGTTATTCTGCAGTGACGTTGGGCTTCGAGACAAGCTGTGGAGTCAGAACTCTGCTCTCATGTCACTCCCAGAAAACACTGCTGAAGACCAGGAAACTGGCAGGGGCGCCAGCACCCACCGCGTTGCACTCCTCACTCACAGCTCACCCTTCTCCGCCGATGTGCTCTTCTCGACCCGGGGGGCCACCCGGCGCCCACCAGCCTGTCCACCTCACTGAGTCCTCGGATGCACTGGTTCTGTGGCGCCTTCCCGGTTCCTTATGTTTTCTCGGGGTTGGACGGCTATCGTGCACTTCTGATCAGATAAGCCCCTTGTACTAACCACCAGGGGAAAATCCAATCGCTTCTCGACTTCAGTCCATACCCACAGGACATCCTTCCTCGAACTGTGTCTAGTGATTGGCTCATAGCTCCAGGATTCACTTCAAAGGGGTCAAGCCATGCTGTCACCTTCCACACCAGCGCACAGATATTTCACACACTTTCTCCCTCTGCACAATGATTGCCCACGTGTGAATTTAAGCTCTTCCAGTAACTCTCTTACCAATGGAGGTATTATGCGTGCCACCTCAGTTACAGATTTGCCCAGTCTCCTTAGAAGTTTGCTCTGTCGATTATTATTTTATAAATTTCAAAGCCGTGGAGGCAGGTGCCTGCGCAGAATCTTCTCTGCTGGCCCGCAGACGACCACTTCGGTCCCCTGCCTCCGGCAAGGCTCCTGGCAGTCCACTCGCCACCGCGTCGAGTCGGCTTTCTCTGGGCTGTGCTTTGCCTATTAAATCTCTGTATGCACTTTGGTTTTCAACTTTTTCATATTCTTTTGTTTTTTATGTCTTTCCTAAGTGTAGGTATACTTGGGTTTTTAAAAAAACCAAACAAACCATTCACCCCAACAGTTCCGTCAGGAACGAGTTACTCCCCTTATATCTGGTGTTATGATGGATAGATTTCTATGTTTCCATAATCGTTTTTAGCTTTTTCTTTTTTTCAATTTCTTCTGTTTCTTCTTATCTCCTTTCTTGAATGTAAAGCTGTGAGTTGGGTCAAATTTTTCTTAAACTTGACTTTGATTTAAAAAAAGATGAAAGAAATTAGGAACAGCAAATTAAAAAGGGGGGAAATTATTCTTAATAAAAGGAAAGGGCATGCCCTGGAGCAGAGGTTGGGTCACCCGCCTCTGGCCGGCACAGCCTGCAAAGATACCAAGGACCCCAGTTTCTGTCCCTGGTCCAGGAGGAAAAACCGATTATTGAACACCTAAGTTAAAATAAAGTGCTTCCTTCTCCTCTCTCTGCCTGCCTGCTCGCTTTTATTCCTGCTGCTCCTGTCCTTTAAAAATGAAAGTGGAGATGGATACCACCTCACATACCTTAGGCTGGTTACTCTCCAAAAAGAAAGACAGGGCGCGCCCTGTGGCTCCGGTGGCTGAGACGGCTGCGTGTGGACCGTGTAAAACCCAGGACCCAGGTTTGCACGCAGTGGGCGGGAGGGTGGCCTAGAAGAACGTGTGGTTTCTCTTCCCTCCAGGAAGCGGGCGTGGAGGGAAAGAAAACAGAAATGTGGGCAAGGATGTGAAGAAGCTGGCGCCTCTGTGTATTGCTGATGAGAATGTAAAATGGTGCAGCCACTATGGAAAACAGCGGGCAACTCCAAAAAGATTAGAAATCGGATCCCTCTGTGATCCAACAATCCCGGTTCCAGGGCGCCCCCGGCGGAACTGCAGGGAGGGCTGGAGCTGGGCTCCTGCTTCCCCGGCCGCAGTCCGTTACTCACAACAGCCAAGAGGGTGTCCAACCCAAGTGCCCAGGGACACAGGAGTGGCGAGGAAAACAGGCTCACATGCACACGCACGGGCATCATTCAGCCTTGAAAAGGCAGAGCCTTCTGCAGCTGCTTGTGCAGGAAGTGAGGACACCATGCTGAGTCGAGTAAGACCGGCACTGGAGGGCCAGAGGGACAAGCACCACCAGTCAGAGCCCCAGCACAGAACCGGGCTTCCGGGGGCAGGGGAGGGACAGGGCGTTCTTGTTTGGTGGGAGCAGGACAGAGATCCAGAGACGAAAACAGTGACGGTTGCCCAATAAGGCAAGTGCATCGAACGCCTTTTAAATACGGTTAAAACGGGGCGTGTACGTCATGTGCATTTTGTGATGGTGTTTTGTGTAGAAATACTAAGAAGTAAAGAGACGCCGACTTTCCCTCCGTCGCGAGCACCCGTGGCCAGCCGGGCGTCCTGGCCTCTGGGGAGCTGCAGCCTGAGGGGACCGTGTTCCATTTACGTTCGCGTCTCCTGACAACGCGTGAGTGCGCTGCTCTGTCACCCTCGTTCGAGAGGAGACACGGCTTCCATCCCCGGCAGCGGGCTCCGCACCCCTGGGAATGCGAGACGCCGACAGAGAAAAGCAGCCGGAGAGCCACCGCCTTGACAGCTGTGACAGGCGTCCAGGCTGTCACGCCGAGTGGCCGCTCTCTTTCTGCTAACAGGTGTGCTGCGTCTGCAACAGGGAAGCACTCAGCGTGCACACCTTACTTCACACGCACGGCCGAGGTACGCGGCTCCCCTTACAGCTGTGCGGGAGAACCTGTCATGCCCCGGCACATCTGTCCTCCCTCCGGGGCGGCCTTCCCGGGACACCGCTCTGGTCTTCGTCCACTTCTGAGCCGGTACAGACCTGCTGATGGTCTCGGGGGTGCGGGCAGAACATCTGCTGATGTGCCCGCTTCTCTTGTGAACTCGGGACCCCTCACCCGGAGCAGAGACTGAGCTGCACTCGGCCTCCTGGAGGAGGGCGGGAGTGGTGTCGCTGCTCGGTGCTCAGTAACCCCTCACGTCACAAAGAATTAAAACAGCCGATATTCATAAGCACTCCGAGGAGCTTTCTCACTATTAACCGTGAATCCCTAAGCGGCGCGGCGTGATCGATACTATCATCTCGTGTTCAGACAGGAAGCCAAAGTTCTGAGACCTGAAGTAAAATTCCTGCCGAGGGTGTCACAGATAGCAAGTCACAGAGTGCAGTTTGCTGGGACCCAAAGCTAATACCGCCTGTCCCTGCTCTTCTTACAGAGGCTCGCTTTGGCTTTTCATCTGTTTTTCAGTGCATCCTGGCGGGAGAAGAAAAGAACAGAACTTTGCAAAGACAGAGATGTAAGTTCCCAGCGCGTCACTCGCTGAGCGAGAGCCGTTTGGTCATCACAGAAGTGAAACCTGCCTCGCCCGTCTGAGCTGTAAGCGGGGCTCAGATGTGACGCGCACTGGTGGCTGAGCAGAGCAGCCGTGACCCCGGGCTGAGTGGTCCGCACGCATCCCGAGGACCGGGGCTGGCGTTCGGGCCCAGGGAAGACGACCGAGATGAGCAAGTAAATAAAATCAACCAACACTTCTTCTTCCACTGTCTTCTGCCCGCCTCTGTCCTTTCAAATAAAAGTCTCAGATAAACTATCCTGTCAACTGAAAAGTTAATTGTCATAAATGCTGGCCTCTATTCCCAGTAACATGTAGGTCTTCTGGATCAAGTATCAAGTTACTCTTGGTAAAAATTTTATTTTTATGTAAGTAGTCAAATTTATCCTCGGAAATCTCAGCAGGAATCAAGAAGATTCAACGGACCACTTAATCCTCACAAGGCTTCTTTCCCCTTTAAAGCGGGAAGCTGACAGACGCCACCAGTTAGGAAAACCTGCAGTCCTGACAAACTGGCCTCGCACGCCCCCTGCGTGGGCCTGAAATTCGGTCAAGAGCCATCAGGTCAATCACTTCACAACACAAATGCCCTAAACTCTGCAAAGTCCAGTCCCCTGGAACACAGAGAAAGTTGAGGAAACGTTCCTGGTGTAGAGACTGAAGACACAGGCCGGAAGAGTGTGCGGGCGGGAAATGGGGCCCTTCCACAGCAAGGCTGGCGTGGGGCTGGCACGGGGCCGGCGCGGGTCAGGGGTCGGGTCAGGGGCCGGGTCAGGATGGCGCTGGCGCGGGTCAGGGGCCGGGTCAGAACAGCACCGCACAACACTCAGCAGCCAGGTTTCCTCAGCCCAGTGGTCAGGGACAGGCTCACTCTTCAGAAACGCATTGGACTTTGTAGGGGTGAACACTCATTATGTCTAAGTTACTTTGAATTGGTTCTCAAAAGAAATATAAATAACAAAAGTGCGACATCCTTGTGCGGTGCCTTCTTTATTCAGAGCGGACACCGTGCGGGATGAAGTATGAAAATGTCCAATGGAAAACTCACAATGTCTGCACAGGCAGGTCGTGCCAGCAACTGGGCCCTGTGAGCACACTCGGGTCTGAGGGAAGGTGGCTGCCAGAAGAAAGTCAGTGCCCAGGCTCCTGGACTGAACGAGTGGACACCTGGATGCCTTGGAGCCCAGCGGCTGAGCTGGAAACAGTTTCCCTGTTGGTCCACCTGTGGGTGAAACCCTAGCACCAGGTCCAGGGGGACACGACCCAGGGGAGGCAAAGCTCCGTGGACGTGTGTGCTGGACATGTGTCCACGTGGGTGTGTGTGAGGGCATATCTGACGCCTGAGTCTCCATTCCTGGGAGTAAATGAGTAATTGATTCCAAGGACACTGAATCCGAGGGTTTCTGCCCAGGCTGATGACCGCACTGGGCGGGCGAACCCTCACACCGGGTCCACGAAATCGTCAGGTCTCAGCTTCATCAGATCAAGTGGGTGACCCCCGCCCCACCGAGGTGCGAGCACAAGCCATCCTCACCACTGACAGGCCGGCGCGCCCAGACGCATTTGGGCGTCGGGGCCTGCCCAGGCGCTACAGCACAGCGCGGCGGTGCGCGTCCTCCAGGCGGGGACCCAGGCCCGGACCCGGACCCAGCACCGGCGCCGCGCGCGGGGGAACCGCAGCCCAGCGAGCCTGCTGCGCCCGGGGCTTCCGACAGGGACGTCGGGAGGGAGCTCCGATGTCGGGCGGCGCTGGGGGCCCCGCGAACCCGACCTCGGGCCGTACCTCGGGTGGGGGCGCCGCGGCGCCGGTCCCCTGCGGGTGCCGCCGGCAGCCGGAGGAACGCGCGCGGCTCATGCTGCCGGAGGCGGCGCTCGACCCTCGGAGGCGAAGCTCGGACGCGTCCGCAGCGAGGATCCCACCGCAGGCGCCGCAGCAGCAGGCCGCGCCGACGACGCGTCTCCTTGGCAACCGGTCACCAGGGCGCGGCGGCGGGCCCGCGGGGCCAGGCCGCCGCCCGAGGCCCTCGCTGCGGGCTCCACCCGTCCTCCCGGGCCTCCCCGGCCGCCGGCATCAAGGACGCCTCCGCGGCGCAGCCCGTCCCGACGTCCCAGGCCAGGCCAGGGGGCCGCAGGCGACGAGGGCTCGGTGCCCGTGCAGGCGCGGGGACATTCGGGCGCGCTCGTGGGTCGCCGCCGTGCGACGCCCCCCGGCGCGGACCTGCGCTCCCGCCGCTGGAGGAGGCGCCAGCCTGGAGGGTCGGAGCGGCCGCAGAAGAACAGGGATTGCAGCTGGGGGCTCGCCCCATCTGGCTCTCGTTTACTAGCTCCCTCTAGTACTAGTTCCAGCACTGCCGCGGCTGCTAGGGAGGAAGAAGCATGTCATTTTCTGTATTTAGTTGTTCAGCCCGGTCGTGTGGCCTCAGGACTGGAACGCAGGGGTGTGTGGTCTGTGCTCCTTTGGAGGCGACTGGCGCAACCGCTCCTTTACCCGGCGCCAAGACAGAGTTCCTAGGAGAGCCGCTTCGGGAGCCCCGCACGGTCCCCTTCAACGCGCGGGTGCGAAGCGATCTAGAACAAACTCTGAAAAGATGAAGAAAATCACAGGACGGGGACCCATTATCCCAGGGTGGGCAGGCGACACGTGGCGGGGTCCGCAGCGGAGTGGAGCTCAGTAAGCCAACTGCAGGGAAGGGGAGCCCACAGGTGCCCCACCCACCCAGGCCCCCCAGGCATGCTGAGCTGCCAGAGGGCGAGGGGTGCGTCCTGCACGGGTGGCTTTGATCCTGCAGCAGCCACCAGTCACTTGGCCGCTTCCCTTGTGACACTAGAAAGATGAAGGAAACCAAGGCTTCCTTCCAGGTAGCCGTTTTCCTCCTGGTGGGTGCACAGCACACGGGGAACTTTCAGTGGGAGGACAGAACTCAGCCACCCGACAGTCGGCCTCATTAACCCACTGGTGTGAGAGTTCAGGTCCGTAAAGCAGGCCTGTGGCCACTGGCCCACTCTACCTCCGGTGACAGCGGAGGACATTGCCGGCAGCCCTGGAGTAGGGGGAGTTCATGACCTGAGGGAGGCGTGCACCTGCTTCACTGCCGCACCTGGAATGGCTCACGTGTGTCCATCAGGTCTGCGGCCACAAACCCAACGAAGCGCAGAAGGGAACCTTGAAGTTGGATGTCCCTCTGTGGAAACCGCGTGCCTCTGTGGCCATGCGAGGGGCACTCCGAAGCCTGGGACAAGCCGGGCAGCCCTCCAGGCGGCGCCTCTGCTGTCCTCGGGGTCTGCACGGCATCTGAGCTGCCATCCCAGAGCCAGTCTGGGGAGCTGGTGCCACAGTGGTCAGAGGGGCGGCTGGCCGTGAGGCCCCAGACGGGTCACCCTGGGAGCAAGGAAGGAGCGCTGAACAGAGCGTGTTCTGGCCCAGATTTCTGCCCAAACTGGGAGCCAGGCGACACTATCGGGCCCTACAGAGCCCGAGTGCAGACCTGGATTTCCCTTTCCACGGCAGGAGGGCGGCGAGGGGACAGTCCCGCGTGCGGCCTACAGCAAGTGCTGCCTCCTTGTGGGGAACCACCCAATCGGTGTGTGACCCTGCCATCCAAATAGGGGGTCAGGGCTTCAAGAGGTCACAAATGCCAGACCACAGGGAGGGAGCACGAGGGCCGGCGCGGGTGTCTCAGACCAGGCGCAACTGGCTCCAAAGGCTGCGAGGAGGGGAGGAGACAGGCAAGAGGTTCAGTGTGGGACAGAGGCGGCGCACCGCGCGGGCAGGGGACAGCCCCACACTCTGCACTTTGGGCACAGGAAGTCCGCCCGTCGTCGGCTGAAACCAGAATTTCCAGTTCCTGCTGCTGTATTTTCAGTTTGAGCCTGGAATGCACACAGCCTCCACGCTGAGACACAGTGAGGAAGCCCGATCTCTGGGACTTGACAGAAGGCGACCCACTCTGGCTCGAGAGGCAGCTTCAGCTCCAGCTGGTGAGGAGTTTGTTGCTGTTTCTGCCTTTTGTTGGCTCGTTTCACTCGTGTTTTTCTCACAGGAAAACTCAAAATATGAGAAGCGCTTTGGGGCTTTTCACTTACATTTCACGCTTGTCACTGAAACAGCTCCTCTCGTCTTAGTTCTCTAAGGACTGTTTTGAAAGCATGTTTGATCTGAACAGCGTCCTAAACAACTGAATGACGTGTGGCCAAAGGCTGCAGTTACTTTAGCTGTCCAGGCCACCGTCCTGGCTGAAAACTGAGGCGGGACAGCAGAGCTCAAAATCTCCAGGGCAGTGTGCAGACATAAGAGCAGAAAACAGGGAAAACCTGAGACCTGTAAGAGCAGGGACCCCACCTCAGCAACTTGAGTCTGGGACACGCCCCTAGACACTCCCACCCTTTTCATGCCAGGGGACCTGGACCCGCCCAGGAGGGAGAGACCCCCCCATCGTATACACCAGACTCCATCTGCCCGAGTGAGAGGCGGCAGCGCAAGTCGGACCCACACGGGTGCCTTCCCTCGATGGACCTCTCCTGCCACAGGGAGCTTCCACTCGCTGTTTCTACTTCTAATAAACCTGCTATGTGTTCCTGACCACACAGCTGTCTCCACGGGTTCTCTCTGCACGGACCCGCGTCTCACGGGGGTGTCTCGCTCACCTCCCGCATCAGGGACATAGGCCGCTGGACCCTCAGAAGCAGCTGGACTCAGGCTCTCTGCTCCGAGACTTGTCGCCAATCTGCTGACCTCTATTTGAACTGCCTCACAGAAGGGCCCTTCTTTAGGGATGATTTTCGTTTTATCGATTTATCCTAAAACAAGTCCCTGCCCCTTATTTTTCTGCGGTGCCCCTGCAGCTGCAAAACCATCTGTCAATGTCACGATTAAGATTTCCAAACATTCATTTATGTTTTTGAAGGAAAGCTGTGGCAGGAATGAAGGCGAACAGGCAGGCAGGAAGGGAGGAGGAAGAAACATTTATTTATTTTATTTTAGTTGTTCGTCGTGGTTGTCCAGCCCCGTGGTCGTCCCGCTCCAGGACCCAAACCGGGGACCTTGGGTGTGTGTTGACTGCACCAGCCAGAGGCCGCAGATTTGACCCCTAAGTCACCAGGATGTGTCCATTAATTTATTTCTTAAGTTCTTTTTTCTTTCTTTTCCCCATACAGCTGACTGCTACCTAAAATAAAAGTGTCCCATTTTATAGCTTTACTGAAGACCAAGCTTAGAGAATGCACTAGAAACTCTCTTTGTGGAAAATTACCAACTCTAAGGCTGACTTCCATGCAAAGTTACAGAAGGTTCTTTTCAAAAGCAAAGTCCTCATCAGAAGTTTAGAGTACTTTAAATATTTTAGCTGGGTAAATATAAGATTGTGAGAAACATTCATGATAAATATAAACTTTCTGGCCGCACAGGATTTTTATTTAACTGTAAAATCATCACATTTTAATCTACATTTCCTCATCGGTCAAGAAGCTGTTGTCCAGAACACCAGACTTCAGGGCCATGCTGAAGCCATCTTCAGTTGTGAAACGGCAAATCCAAACTCGCTTAGTATTTTAGGAAAAATAGGGGGAGATTCGCGGGCCGTCGATGTTCATGCTTTCCTACCCCAAGGGGAGGGGCACCTTTGAGCTGCGCAGAGGAGGACCCCCCCACGTCTCTGTCCACCTGTCGGCCCCTCAGGAGGACTGCCAAGTCTGGGTGCAGCCCGTGTCCCAGGGATCTACATGCACAAGTCTTTGCTGGCGTCCCAGAGCAGGACGTCTCTCCGGTGTCTCTCCCCTGAGTCAGGGCGCTTAGGGAAGTGGTGAGTGAGGGGCACTCCCAGGACTGGGCAGGGCAGCAGGCAGCTAACTGCGACCACACCCAGAACTGGCCATGCAGGGGCGGCTCTGGGGACTCACCTATCCCGGGCCCAGTCAGTCAGCCGGTCAGTGTGTCAGCGGCAGGAGGACAACTGTCCAGGGAAAGGGCGCTCTTACAGTGCCGCTCACAGCTGTTGGTCCTGGAGGGGCTGGTAGTGAAGGAAAGGGGCTCCAGAAGGAGACCACCCCAAGTCCTCAATTCTGTCTCAGAAACAAAGCTCAGCCTCTTTCCCTTTCTCCACTCTTGTCCCATCGCCTTAGATTTTAAGGAATTTCTTTTTAAATCTCGGCTTTTAAAACAGTCTCCTTCTCAGCCACCTTCACACCCGTACAAGAATTATTTTTCTGAAACCCAGCTCAGGTCAGGTCACCCCGTTCTAACACCCCACTGTGTGCAGGAAAAGTGGATCCTCGGCGCCTCTTTTAACATGTTTGCTGTTGGGACATTTCTTGAGTTTTCAGCAGGCTGTTGCTGGTTCTGGAGTTGGCTGGTTTGCACACCTCCTGTGACCTAGTCTCCACTGGTGAAAATGAGCTCTGGTTTTCCAAAGGCTCCAACACGGCTGGGGCGAACTCCCTCTGGAGGAGAAATAGATTTGGTAATAAATCTACACGACCTGGGTTTCCAAATAAGCTCGTCGTGAATTTCCTCAGAAGCAACGGTTCAGTGTCCTCCAGTTCAGCACTGGACACGACTTCAAGGGACACAGTCACCGTGACGGACGGCAAGAACCACCGGCTTTCCGCTGGGATGAATCACTGATTAAACTGAATTTGGAATTCACATTGTAGTCTTATAATCGGCTGTTGGTTTACAGCACAGACTGATTGAAATCTACCAATATTTACATTTCAACAGCAACTGGCATTGAATAACATATTTAACAATGCAATGATTAAGTAGGAAAAGCCAAATGTACATCCTGCCAATCTGGGTACATACCATGTTTTTAATTAAATGAATATTTATTGAAGTAACTTTGTTTTACAAAATAATAAAACCCATTATGTGCCGGTTTCCCATTCCTCAGGTACATACCTGTGACACGACTTTTAAATTGTATATTCTTATTAAAAATAATGCATCTGAAATAAAAGTAGATCTTCCAAAACACACTCCTGTTATAAAGTTTTGAAAATTGATCACACAGGAGAAAATAATGAAAAATTCTGAGTCCTTATTTTTTCTGCCTCATAGTATTCCGATTCCATTTTTTTTAATTTATTTATTATTGTAGAAATTATTCTACACATTAGAATAATTTCCTATTGTAGAGGTTCCCCATTTCTTAGATATATTTCAGCAGATCCTGCCCCCCACCACGTCGCCACGTGTCCTTCCCCACTGTCCAGGGGGCTCCGCCGCCATGTGCCCCGCCTGCCCCATTCCCTTTTGGTCACCTCAGTTCTGTTGCAAATGTTTCGGGTGGTTATGTTTCATCTGTTCCCTTGTTTTGTTTAGTCACTTTCCACCTATGCCTCATAGTATTTATTCCAAGTATATTGCACTATTTGGCAATGAAAATATAAAGTGGAGAATGAAAATGAACTCAAGGATTTGCCGCATTATCAGATATTCTAAAAGCAGGCTCGATGTTACTTCAAAAAAAATAACTTGTACTATGTTTGTTCTGCATGAATTGGGTTTACTTTTAAATGAAATCAATGTTGTCAGCAAAAAAGATCACCACTCACTGTGAGTGACGCCGGCGAGTGCCTCTAAGAGATCACGAAATTCCTTCCAGATGCTCACAAAATCATTTCCGGGGCTCTGCGGGCCGGCACAGCTTCTCAGAGGAAGGCTGCGGTGCTGAAAGCACCCACGGAGGGTCCCTGGGATGGCAGACCTGATCCAGGCACTTGGCAGATTTTCCCCAGAGAAAAGCCAGCCTCCTCCTCCTCCCCGAGGCTGGAAATCAGAGTGACCCGGGGACACACTGCAGGGCCCAGTTTCCTCTGCTGCAGCAAAGCTGGAGAGGAGTGGATCGGCCTGTAAGTGGGATCCAGCTGTTTCCATTACATGAAAAGGAAAAGAACACCAGTAAAGTACAAACTTGTGGGTGAGGTCTTAGCCTCGGGAAAAGCTGCCGAAAGTCCCTGGTGCGCCTTGGCCTCAGGGCTGCAGGGCTGGGCAGCTGGAGCCTGCAGCCAGGTCCGCCTGCTCCGCCCCAGCTTCACAGCCTTAATAACTGTGCTGAAGTCTGAGCCAAGTGCTGCTGGTATTCCCGCTGCTCAGAGCACAACCCCCCCAGGACACAGCAGGAAGGGCCAGAGCAGAGGGCTGGCTCTGATCAGAAGCCACGGGGGCCTGGAAGGTCATACACCGGCCTCCACAATTTTCCTCTAAACTACTCGGTAGAAAAGAACCGATTTTTAAAGCATTGTTTTTACTTTTGCAAAGTAAGATCTTCAGGAAGGTGACTGCAGGGAGGAACGAGAAATCACAGAGATCTCTCCCTGCCAAGAAGCTGGAATCCACTGACTCCCTGGAGGACGCCACAGAGCTCCTCATGAAGCGGTTCCCCAGACGGAGACCTGCGATGCAGCAGAGAATTTCACAGGAATAAAGGAATCGCAGGCCGCGGCGGGCCAGCGGTCAGGGCGTGGGCCGTGTGAAGCCCGGGGGCCAGATTCAAGACCAGGGGTGCAGCTGGGAGGGAACGCCACCCAGTAAATAAAAGTGCTTCCTTCTTGCTCTCCTTCCCGCCTTCCTCCTTCCTCTGCTTCTTCTCCCCTTTCCTCTTTAAAAAAAGTAAAAGAAAGAAATCACGAGAGACCATCCTGCAAGGAAGCTCAGTGGCCTATCCATTCAAAAGCTTTGTTTCTCATGGAGATTAATAAAAAGGCTTTCATAAGAGCAAGATTCCACCCGAGGCCTGGAGGCCTGTGACAGACCAAGTCCTCCTCCTGCGGGCCCAGGTCCACCCGGATGGGTGGGGACGCGGGGTCAGGTCACTGAGACACATGGGAAATGAATGCCCTCTGGCTCCTTTGCTCCCACAAGTTGGTGTTCTGGAAGGCCAGTGTGAAAAACCCTTTCCAAAAATAGGACCATTTGCCAGACATTCCATTAACATCAACTTTCAAAAGCAAATGTGGTTTCTAAATTAAGCGGAAACCCCAGCTTCTGCTGGAATTTTACAAGGTATTGATTATTTTGGAAAATCTTATTTGGGGGAAAGTGTGCGATTTCCTCACCCTTTTTAGACCTGGCTTTGGGTTTCTTTTAACAATTATGCCCACTTTCCTTCCAAAAGACAACAAGTAATTCCTGTTAATAAAACGTCTAATTGTCCAGAGCGAAGACTCTCGGGCACAGCTCTGTGTTGGGCTGATTTCCTGCTGTGATTTTCACAGAAGTATCCAAAACATGTCCATGATTCTGCTGACTCAGAACAGGCTACATTTCATTACCTGTCGGGGTTTAGACATGTAACTATATAAATATATAGCTACTCTCATCAACAGACATCATAAAAATAAACCAGTCTGAGTTGGGGGAGGAGATATTATCTGCTGCTGACTCACAGATCTGATCTCTGTCGGCTTGTGTTTCGAGTAATAAATTTCCCTGGCCTGTAAAACTTCCTCTACTAAAAGAGCAAGAGAAGGAAGCAAGATGTGGGAAGCTGAGCATTCAGCTGGGTGGATGTTAAAAGGAGGGAACACTCCACTCTCCCAGGGACAGCTGGGTCTTAAAGTGGTTCCTGGAAGTGTGGCATCCACATAAAAGAAGTTATGAGGGTAAATTGCCTTCATTCACTTGCTAAATCAGCCACCATTACTTATGCCAGCTCGATGCAGAGCAATGACAATTTGCCCGGAGCTAAAGGAGATTAACCAGGAGCCCCGCTGAGAGACAACAGCCAGCGGGAAACCCACAGCCAGACTGGACCACAGACACTAACTGCCTGGAGGCCCCCCAGCCTCTCTTCCTTCAGAGTCAGTCTGTTCAACGGGAGGCTCTTTGGAAAGCCAGAATTTGGAGATTCCCCTGGTTCATTGAGCTGACAAGCGCAGGGGGGCTAGGGTCCCACTGAGTGCCTCCCAGACCCCACTGTAAGCACCACCCCAGAGTGCCCGCCCGGCACCCCATGAGCTCCGCAGGGCAAGGACAGGTCAGTAGGACAAAGGCTGCCTGTAGGGCAATTTTTCTCATCTCTCTTTGGGAGGGCTGGACCATTTCACCCCAGCCTCTCAGAACTGGCCTCTGATGCCAAGGGAGACAGCCCCAGAGTCCTACCCTGCTAGCCCTGTGGCCCTTCCCGAGCAAAGAGGGCACTGGTCACTTCCTGGCCCCCACCCTTCTCCTCACCCGGAAACGGTCTTCTGTCTCTATGCTCCAGAAGAACAGTTTGTGAAGGTCTGAATGCAAAAGACGGTTTTCTGTCAATAGTGCTAAGAAGCCCACCCACTCAAAGACACAGGTGACCCTCCTCTCCCCGACCCGCAGGCCGCCTGCCAGGCCTCAGGCCAGGGTTGAAGTCTTTGGTCCTTTCTGGGAAGCTCAGAATTCACTGCCACGTAAATTTGCTATGTGCGTGTTATTAAATGTGGGCTTTTACTAATCACACCTCATCCTGTTCCTTCTGAAACAAGGAACTAGAGAAAACCTCATTTTTGCTGGTTACTCTAAACACAGAGCCCTGGGTCCCCGCTTTCTAGAGAATCCTCCCGCAGTGAAGCGGAAACCTTGGACCCGCCCAGTGGGACCTTGGCTGGAGGGGTTTCTGTGAGTCCCCGGAGATCTAGGGACAAAGTTAAATGTGCACAGAATAGCTTAAGACGTTTAGGGTGTGACCTCTACTTATGCAAACTGACCTCTACGTGAGACCACTTATGCACACACGGGGGGGGTGGGGGGGGGGCCTCTAGAACTGCAGATGATACCTAGTAGAATGGGAAAATGTTAAAAATGTGACTCTAAGGAAGCCGTGCTTGTGTGCCTGTGCAAAGTTACTAGCTGCCTTCTTCTCTGCACCTGTCTGCCTGCACAAGCCCTGAGCTACCCCCGAGGGCTGCGTGATTTGAGTGTTTTACCCCTGCGGTCGCGGGCAATAAATCTCCTCCTAAATTAGAAATTCCTGGCAAGTCTCTTTGATCTCATTGGCTGCTTTGTAACACGTCCTCCAGCCTGTGAAGAAACTCAGATAAATGGGGGGCAAGTTCTTTCAACACCCAAGTCCTAATAAAGAATTGATGGGCCGCTCTGTGGCCGGGGCGACCAAGGTGCAGACTGAGAAAAGCCCTGGGCTGTGAAGGTCTGAGAGCCGGGGCTGGGCGGCAGGGGAAAAAAAAAAAGAAATAAAGAACTTATGGGACCATCACGAGAGCAAGGACTCGAAGCGCTGGAGTTGTAAGTAAGTTTACTCCCGCTGCTGCGAGGCCCGTGAGCTGGGAGTTCACCCGCAGGGACGTCCACCAATGTGTGAAAACCACGCAGCCCACAGCTGGCCTACACCCCACAGACCCCACTTCAGCTGTGATCCGCAGCTGCCCCGTGACCTCGCACCTCCTCCTGAGTCTTTTTCATCTGGGTCATAGGTTAGCACACCTGGGGCACTGCCCTCAGGTCAGGAAGCCTCCAAGGAGACCCGCTGAGGGTTGAGGTGCGTGTCCCCTTTAAGAAGGAAACCGCCGGCCTTGTGGAAGAAGCTCCGCCCCCCCAGGACTTCATGAATATTCACCAATCTGACTCTGCCCACTGGTTCCATCTTAACGAACACAGGAAATTATGTCCTCACTACAGTCTTATAGACACCATTTGAATTTTCCAGAACTGTTAGGCCTGTGAAAGCACTTAGTCGTGTAATAAAGTAGAAGTGGGAGTCATCTACTTATAATAATCAAGGGGAAAGTACCAGTGGGTTTTGATGGGTTAAACAGAGACCAGAGGAGAGGAAAGGAATTTTTCATGAAAAAAAATGACATAAAGTAGAAAGTAATTGAGATTTTCCTCTCAACGGTCAGCTTTTGTAGAAGAGTGAAGTGGATTCTCCTGTCTTGGTGCAAAAACAGCAAACAGCCACTCTGGACCCTAATTTGGATCCTGATGTCACGGACAGCAGACGCAGGGACCGGACGCCTCGCTAAGAACCACATGCCAAACGCGCATCAGCTCCAAGCTGATGCCGGGATCAGATTCCTGTGCGAGTTGCTGTCTTTGTACAGGAAAGAACGTCTGAGTCACGAAGGTGGCGACGGTCGTCCCAGGGCCACCAGTATTAGGGGTCGAACAATCCAAACCACATGCCATTCGGGGACCGATGAGAAAGGAAGGCAAAATCTAGACTCCGGGCACACTTTACCGAGTGACAAGTGTGCCCGCTTGATTTCAAACACCCGAGCAACGCGACCAAAGGCCGGAGAGACACTGGGTCGTTACACAAAAGGATTTTGGACTCCACCAAGGCCGCCAAACAGCTTCATGTCATCCCTTTGCTGGAAGAAGGAACCTGTTTACTCCCTTCGAATCGCTTGTATCTACTCACAAAGCCCCCTCCCTCCAAACAACCACAGTGGGTTCCCAGGGTGGCCCAGCAGGTGCCCTACCTGCGGGCTGGCTAGTGTCCCGCCTCCACGCAGCTGTGGCTTTCTCGGTGGCACTGGGCCCGCCATCAGGTCCCGTGAAGGAATTCCCAGTGTCGTGCGTGCAAGACCCACAGCTACGGAAACCCCCTCCCAGCGCACCTCCTTCCGGCTCTTCATTTCAGGGCTCAGGGCGGCCCTGAGCGCCTTTTCTCCACTGAGGCTTCTACACACTCAAACTCATCATATCGCCATCAGCCACCTGTCTCTGGACTCAAATTTCTTTGATAGGCCAGTTACTTTTTTTTTTCAAAGCCAAGGTGCAGGCAGGAGTGAAGACAAGCAGGCAGGCAGGCAGGAAGGGAGCGAGAGGAGGAGGCCGTTTTATTTAGTTGTTCATCTTGGTTGTTCCCTGACCTTCGGGTGTATGTGGGCTGCGTCTGGTGAACTGAACTGCTAGGCCACCAGGGTGCACCCTGCTTACTCCTTTTTAAAAAATTATTTAAGTACACGGTAACCAATTATCCTAAGACCTTGTCACTCGGAATACAAAGCCTTACTGAGGTTTATAGTCCAGCAGGCAGAGTTCAGCTCTGGCTCTATCCTGGCCAGCAGGAGGGGCTCTGTGCCCCCAGGGTCAGAAATGTCTGCCTGGATCGTGGGAGGGCTCTGCCCGGGAACAGCCCCCGGCGCGCCTGGAGCCTGGCACTTCCACCCACTCAACATTTAACATACAAATTGTAAAATTGCGTGAGAGAAATTTTTGTTGAATTTTGCTTCTCTCCTTCAAGAGTTCTTTGCGATTTCTCATTTTTATCATCTGTAAATTTTTTAAGAGTTCTGAATAGGAAAAACATGCCAAACATTTTCTAGCCCCCTTTATTAAAAAACACCTTTCCAGTGGTAAGTTTAAGGCTGACTCAACCGATGAGTCCATGTGAGATATTTTCCTTTTTTTAAGAATTCCTGGAGGTCCTGAGCCAGAGGTTTGCGTTAAGTGATGTAGGAGATGGGAGGAAACAGTATAGTCTCCTCTTTGCCCGCTCCCACAAGAAATCATAAAAATAAACACCGTGGAAATTTGTACCAACTTTGTGAAAAGCAAAAGAAAATTGGAGGAAAAGGAGAAAAAGTGAAAGCAGATATTCTCAACTGTCTTTTGCTACCAACGCCCCCAGATGAAATGCCTTAAATAAAAGAGGCGGAGACGGCCGGTAAGAAAGAAAACCGTGTAACAAAAGTTATTCTTTATTCGCACCTGAGGTCATAAGAACTAACAATGGTCTGCTCATCCTCTGTCAAAGTGATGAAATAAACCTCAGGACAGCTGACGCCATACACAGACAGGGAAGGATGTCACTCCCGTGGTGACCGTGACGGAGGGGAGGCTGACACAGCGGGGGTGCAGAAGCCAAGTGGAAACTGTTTGCGAATTCCCTCTACTGACCAGTCTACCAGCCATGCCCACTTCTTCCACACAGAAAGAACTGGAAAACTAGTCCCTTAATCCTTCTCAATAGTGGCAAAAAGTAGTTTGATGGATCACGATTGACAAACTTAGAAAGCAAATAGTATTGCTTCTTTCCGTGGTTTCTCGTGTGTAATATTCAGGCAAAGGTTAAGTGAATGGAGAGCAATTCTCCATTCCTTCCAGGAAGGAAGGGGAGGAGGAAGCAGCATTCTGAAGAAAGAAGGGAAGGAAGCTCTTTCATTTGTTCTGGTTGCTTCCCCTCTCCCAGTCCCGGGTCTCGAACCCAGGTCCTTGGGCTTCACTCACATGGCCACGGCCCAGCTGCCTGCTTAATGCCTGAACCACCAGGGCATGGCCGTTTCCATTTTCTCGCACGCTTTTCCTAGTGACTTTTCTATGTGGTTAACAGAATTCTATTCCTTTTTTGCACTTTTCCTGACTTGTTTTCTGATTCACCGTTAAAGAAGGAACTTCTGGGATTAAACCCGTGTGAGCACGTTGCAGCCATCTCTGCAAGCAGAAATTCAAGCCACAAGTGGGGACACGGTCCCGTCGGCGCTGGCCATGCCGAGTTGCCTGGTCGACACCGGACTTCCAGTCCTAGTGCTGAAACCACAATCAAGTGCGCTGTCAGCGAGGAAAACGGTCCTGTGCCAGCTTTATCTCAGGGACTCGGCGAACAGCAGCGAATCCTGCCCCTGGACCACGCTGAAGACCGCCCCCTCGTGCCCGAACGCTGTACTGCAACCAAGCAGGACTGAAGCCGACGGCCTGCTATACGGTGGGATCAAAAAAAGGAGAAAATCAACCTCCCTTCTCCTAGAAGCAGATCAGTTTCTTAAAGGAAAGGTAAGGTGAGAAGAGAGAGGGGAGAGAGGCATTTTATTTACTTGTGTTTGATTTTTATTTAGTTCTTGACACTGGCTGTTCCCCGCAGAGCTGGGAGGAGGCCCCAGGTCCTGGGGTGCACCTGGCCAGTGCTCCCCAGGGAGTGATTGGCTCCAACCCCGACTCCACCAGGGCACGCTGGCTGCTCGATACTGAGACGCCAGGTTCTGAGTCTAATACAAGCACATTCTCGGACCAGCGTCGGTGGCTTCAAATACATTGGTCTGAACACCTGTCAGTCCTAATGGGCGCAGTGGTCTGAAATGCTTCCTTCATAACGGCAAAATTTTTGAACAGCCCGTGGCAAAAGAAAATATAACCTAGCTGCATGATGAGTGCTTGCAGCCATTCAAAAATCACATTTTAAAGAACTTTTAGTACACGGGAAACTAATTACACTATAATACTGAAGGAATAAAACAGCGTCCAAAGGGCACCCACTTGTGGGAAACTCTCCATTATACCAATGCGGGGCCTGGGGTCCAACAGCCAGCGGCTCCAGAGCGCATTCCCGAACGTCAGTGCGCAGCTTTTAAGTTTATTAGAGAAAACGGAGGAGACGGAAAGCAGAAGCAGGAGATAGTCTCCTGGGCGGGGAGGGCTGCCCCATTAGTCTACAGTGACACCCTCCTTCAGCCCGGGGAAGGGCTGCCGAGAAGAGGGGGTGCTTTCAGCATCCACATCAGAGACCAGGCCCTCACTGCAGGGGGCCAGGTGAGACAGGAAGAGGGACGTCCTGAGATCTCTCAGTTTACTTCTAAAAGCCTCTGCTGCCAAAAGGAAATCCGCACCCTTCTGTGGTTCCATTCGGTCAGGGACTCCCCGTCCTCCATGTCCGGCTGGCCCCTTGTGGATTTTGGAAGTGAAATGCTGAAAATAGCCCCCCAACACCACGGTACATGTACCTTCATTCAGCAAGCGCTAACTGAGCCAACTAAGGTGTCGGGGTTTCTGGGCAACCCACGTCCTCCCTCAGACCGGCATCCCTGCGGGTCATAAGCAAACCACCTCCAGTGCTCTGCTGGGCACCTGCCAGGCGCCAGGTCATGTACCAGGCAAACGGGGGTGCGGGGCGGCCCCAAATGCAAACTATGCCACCTGAGGGGACCGGCGCGCAGAAGAACCTCCCTGAGAGCTAACTTCCTGACCGGTCCCCACGTGGGGCGAGAGTCGTATGTACACGGAAAGGGGTGACCCCGCGGAGGACAGCAGGCAGCACGAGACGACCCGGAAACAGCCTTCTGCACAGTCGGTGCCCGCTGGGCAGTGGGGAATGCAGGCCACAGGAGATGCCCTCCGGGCTGAGTGGCATCAGCGCCAGCCGACGAAAGGCTGATGGAGCCCGCCGGGGCGAGGTGGAGGCGCGGAGCCTGATGGCCAGAGGGAAGGCTGGGCGTTACACGTGCCTTGGTGACCGTCTGACCCAAATGTTACGCGAACAGGATCTAGCACCTTCGCCCAAGGTGTGTGCCCAGGAGGCCGTGCGCATGAGGCCAGACACCCGTACAGACTTTCACAATGCAGTGTCCACCTGCTGACAAAGGAACGTGCCTGTCGCACACTGGTGTCCCGAGAAACATGCCACCATCTCGTCTCTGCAGAGATGACGTGCGGCCCAGCGCGCAGGCTCAGGGCAGAGGCACCGATGCCGCCTCGCAGCGCAGCTGGTGGCCCGAGGGGCAGCCGGGCAGAGGACACGGTTCTGAGGGTTCTGTCCAGAGGGCAGGCCCGGACAGGCAGGTCCAGGGGCAGAAAGCAGATTCTGGGGCACATGCTGTGGGGCCC
The DNA here is from genome assembly GCA_004363575.1 of Solenodon paradoxus. Classification (NCBI taxonomy): domain Eukaryota; kingdom Metazoa; phylum Chordata; class Mammalia; order Eulipotyphla; family Solenodontidae; genus Solenodon; species Solenodon paradoxus. Next base: position 24,639 of record RJWH01006656.1, read on the forward strand.
AGTGGGGTCGGGGAACAACTGAATGTGAGCAGATAAAAGCTCCTCCTCCCTGCCTACCTGCCTGCCTCCTAAAGGAAAGGAGATACTGGCTGCCAAGTGCCGAGGACGCTGGAGGCACGCGGCTTCTTTCACAGTGAAGAAATGCTCTGAAATCAGATTCTACGGTAGCGGCGCTGGGGCTGCCTCAGTCACTCCAGCCTGTCTGTAAGGACCCGCGCGGCTGGGGTGAGGGAGCGAGCAGGCAGGCAGACGGAGGAGGAGGAAGAACTTTTTATTTAGTCAGTTGTTCACCCGGTGCTCTTCCCCAGGTCAGGATGTGAACCTGGGTTCCATGGACTGCGCTCAGCCAGAGGCAGTGGACCTAACCACTCGCGACCCCGCCACGGTCACTAAGTGGATGGGCTGTAGCCCACTCGACAGCTGGGCCTCCCTCCTGGGACACGTTATTCGCACTGAGCGGCGAACTCAGCTGCCCGGCACGCCGTCCCTTAGGTCACGAGCCGCTTCCTTGCACACTGATCACCGTGGTGGACATGAAACACCCCGGGACTGCGAAACGCAGTGTAACCGCTCACGCGGTGGCCCTGCAGGCAACACCAACGTAGTCACACGCATGTAACTCACGTCAGATGTTTGCAGGTCGTCCTGCGCGCTCAGCGCTGCAAACGCGCGCTGAACGCAGCACACAGGGTGGGAGGCGTATGTGCAAGCGCAGATTTGTGTCAACGTTCACTAAACACTATTTTAAACTTTTCGGAAGGGCCCAGACGACGTCCTTCACAGGTGACGGGACTGAAGATCTGCTTTGTCAGCACCTGCACTACACACTGTGAGGTGATTACAGAGGACTCATTTTTATTTTCCTTTCTTGAATTTCCCCCACTAAAACCAAGACCAAGGAGACTTAGTACAATTCATTTTATTATTCTTGTGTAAGAAAACATTTCCAGATTTATTCCCAATTTCAGTGTCCAAACAAAGTGCCCTGAAACTTATGTCTTTACTGTCTGGCAATGACCAAAACATGTCTAGGAGTGAAAAATTAACTAACTGACGGCGGGTGATCCCGCAGATTCAATGCACAAGCATTTCTGCCATTTAAAGAATTATTTTAACCTGCAGAACAATCAAAGTATTTGTTCATTTAACACGTGTAATAAAATATTTCATTTTATTATGGGTAAGCAGAAGATACGACATTTCTTTCAATGCATTTGTTTCACTGTTCCACTTCGTGTCTGCTGCCCTCCGCCCTCAGGCCGGCACGCGTGCACGTGACAGACCGCTGGAGCACACAGGACCGCGGAGGAGGAGGCAGCGACAGGCCGCTGGAGCACACAGGACTGCGGAGGAGGAGGCAGCGACAGGCTGCTGGAGCACACAGGACCGCGGAGGAGGCAGCGACAGGCCGCTGGAGCACATGGGACCACAGAGGACGAGGACGAGGCAGGAGGCAGCGACAGGCCGCTGGAGCACACGGGACCGCAGAGGACGAGGACGAGGCAGGAGGCGCTTCCGAGGTGCACTGCGCTGAGTCGTTGTCGCAGCTGCAGGAAGCGCCTCTTTGCCAAAGGTGCGTGTGTCCATGGAGCCCTTATCTCTAGGCCCCACCACGTGGAACACAGTTCCATGCCCCCCGAATGTCAAATACCACGCAGCAGAGCATGAAACAAGGTATCTCTAAAAGTAGAACTCACTCGCGTCTTGCTTTCTACCCAATTAAGTCCACTGAAACCCCTTGAAATTACACATTTAATTTGCAATGTTACTAAACGCCAGCATAACTAACTGGCTTCATCCGTACCCCCCGCAACCACACGGCAGGGCGCAGCGCTCGAAGGAAAGGCGTCCCCAGGGTCTGTGAAGGAAGCTGCGTGCGTCAATGAGGGGCCAGTGCATTTAAATGGGGGCCCAGGAGCGAGCTCCGAGGGCCAATGCAGGGCAGCCGTGACCACACTGGCTGTCTCCAAGGCCGCAAAGTATGAGTCAGACCGTCTACACGCTCAGTCCTGGCCCAGGTCAGAGCGGCCCGTCAAACTGCAAGACGCCGTACTTCCCGGAGGTCAGCCAGCTGGGGTCGGAGGCTGCCAGCTGCTCCCCCTGCCCGGGCTGCAGCCCCACCTGAACCTCCGCTTTCAAGGTTCTGATGCTGCAGAGAGGGGCAGGGTGGAAGCCGTTCAAAGCCTGGCGAAAAGGAACGGTGTGCCCCCACTTCCTGTCCCCTGTCAACTTCCTATAATTCAGGTCGCCCTTGAACAGAAGTAACTGCGCCTTCTGGAGCTCGGCGTACAGGTCGGGGGCGACCTGCGGCATCGCACAGAACTCATGAGGCAGCGTCCAGAACATGTGGTCACGGTAAACCCACCTGCCCGTCTGAAGGTGACCCTCCCAGCCAGACCCGCACGTGGACACCCACTGATGATGGGAGTGTTTGACCTGTTCAATTAACCAGCGAAAGTCACAGAGAGTTGTGTCGGAAACAAACCACGGAATCGCCTTCCCGTAAAAATGGATCTCGGTGGCCAGTTCACAGAAAAGCAGGAAGTCAGCTAACACTAAATCTGAGACAAGCTCAAACCCAGAATTATCCAGAACGATGGCTACGCGGAGGACGGACGCTGTGCCTGCTCTCTTGCTGCTGCTGAGCAGAGACCAAAGGCGCTCTGTGTCATTGACTAAAATGAACGGCTTTAGGTCTTCCAAAGAATTCATGATATTGGTCTTCTGACAGCTAGCTTCTCCGCCTGACAGAGAGAGATCACACCTATTTCCCCACAGAGAAACCTGAAAAAGAAAAGCACAAACGTTTACCTTTCTTTCGAGTAATGAGCACAAACTATCGCGCGGGAGGTGGGGAGGGACTCCCCATGTAAACTGCCAGCAAACGCACACACGTGCTCTAGTAGCAGAGAGACTGCTTCCATGACGCCAGTCACCAGGTGAGACAATGAAGCACTTCGCTGTCAGCACGGAACAAACTTCCAAAAATCTGTCAGTGATTTTAGCATCAATCCACAGTATGCTTTTACATCCTGCAAACATCGGAACAGAATCAGACGGTCAAAAGAGGCTTGTTACAAAGAGTCAAGAGAGAAGAAAAGTTCCTTTTTCCCTCAGTTTCCTACACTGGCTTGTTTGACCTCAGGACATGCAGGCCCTGAGACTTACTTTGCTCATTTGCAAAATAAAGAAATGGAACAAGGTGATCGCTAAAGGAGATTCCTACTCAAATCACCTCCGACTCCTCAAATCGAGATGGCCCCGGCTTGTTTTGGGGGATAAGGCGTTGTCCTGTATTTTTGTAAAGTAAAGCTAAGATTGTATTTAGGGTGGCGGGCTGATTTAAATCCCAGCACTTCGGTAATGGCCACTGGTGAACTACGGAAGATCTCTAAGGTTAGCGTCCGCATCTGAAGAAAGACCCCTCGCAGCGTTCCCCCAGAGGGTCACTGTGAGACTTCACCACGTCTGCCCGCAGCCGAAGCCGCAACCGCAGCCGCAGCCGCACGCCCGACGCCAGAGGAGCGCTGGAAACACAGGCCCAAGTCAGACTCCCCTGCGTGCGCCAATCTGAGAGGGAAACACGTGTCCTAAGGAAGAACGGTCTTCTTAGGAGACAGAAAATGAGTAAAAACAGCGTACAGCCAACATTGCACTCAGTGGAGAAAACTGACAGCCTGTCCCCGAGACCTCAACAAGCCCTGGTGGCTCTCTCATCAGTGCCATGCGACGGACAATAAGGCAATGCAAGGACGTCTCTCAGCATCAGAGAAAGGCGAATGCACACGACAGCGAGACACGACAGACACAAGCGCCCAACGTCACCCGATCAAGCGCGAGTGCTTCCGGAACCCTTCGCGTGAAACACAGGGCCCTCGTCGCCTGCCCTCGCCGGCGGCGCTGCAGCCGCCACAGCCGTTGTAACGTCTCGCTGCAAGTGCTTGCACTTTATCCGGGGCAGTGAGGGCTAGACACGCTGCTGCGCACTAAATATCTGCGAATGATTCTAGTTCTAGTCACATTCGACAGATGAAAAATGTAATAAAATCATGTTAAAAAAGCCACAGGTCACATGCTCACTCGCATGCACTCAATTTGGCTCCATCCTCATCAAACTGTGACAGTGGAACACGTCCTTGTCCAACGACGGGGACAGATGTTTGTGGGATGAAGCAACCTGACCTGTCCCTGGTCCAACCGCGCACCAGCGAGCAGTGAGTCCAGCGCCCTGAAGGGCTCCGGCCGGTGACAAACCGCGCAGCCCGCTGGCCCGGCCACCAGACCACTTGCGGTGGAACGCAGGGCCCCAAAGCCCATTTCAGAGACGACACAGATTTATGTACTTTCAACCCTCGAATAACAGGGAAATGACACCGCGCCATCAAGTACGACTCAACGACACACGCCTGCTGACGCTCGCCGCTGACACCCTCGGGGCACGTACCTGGAGAAGTCTGAAAAGCTCACTTTTCAGCCAGGCCCCGTCGCGGTGCGCGGCCGAGCCCCTCAGCTCCTGCAGGTGCGCGCAGAGCGCAGCTATGGGCTCCTGAGACTCGAAGAAACTCTGGTCTTTAAACTCTTTGAACACGTCGAAGTCATGGATCGGGGGACTAGAGCAGGAGGAAACACAAGACCAGTGTCAGCTGCACCTCCCGGCTCTCTTTCGAGGAGAACAGAACTCTCCCGTCTCAGCAGCTGCTGATGTGAATGAAACACTAGAAAACATCATCGAACTACACACGGAAAACCCCAAATGCACTTGGTCAAAAGTTCCGCAATCAAACATTTTATGGGAAGTATGAAACAATTAGAGCAGTTAAATTCATAACTACTACCCAAGAGTTTCCAGGGCAAAAGAGAAAGAGGAAAAATAGCTGAAGAGCAGGGTCTAACATCTCAGGGCACTCGCGCACCCGAGACCCAGCTACGAGGACGCGGACACAAACTGTCTTCACACAGCGTAATATTCACCAGCAGCGTCAAGCACAGAGTTACGGGAACACAGCGATTGCTTGAGATGAATCAGATTTAATATTACAGTAAACGTCAAGTTTTGGTGATTTACGTTTCCATTTGGGGGGAGGCAAACTTTGCTCCAAGTTGACTTTAAGAAAAGGTGATACAGGGAACACAGCCCCACAGCCCACTGCCACGAGCCCGTCACAGGCCACGCCCGCCTTCTTGAGCTCACGAGATGAAATAATACAAACACGAAAACCACCGTAACAAAGATGGTCTAAGTACTAACGGAAAAGCCTTTAAAGGTTCAAATAGATGATATTCAGATGACTTGGGCTTCGGAATGAATAGCTACTTTTTCCAAGGGTCCTCCAACTTGGGGGACCCTGGGACTAGACATCGGAGCCTGCGGCCCTCCCAGTCAGGCCGCCAAGGGACAGCTTAGAGGACTTCCAACCCCGACCCGCCTTTCCTCCAGAACCTGCGGGCACTGGTCCCGCTGGGGTGGAGACCTTAGTCCCCAGGAGGCAGTTTCTTCTGAAAACGGCTAAAGCCACTCGGCGACCTCAGGGAGGAGGCATGTAAGCCAGCGGAGCATTTCTGGTCTGAAGTGAGGCGGGACACGAGAGCACATTTTCTCCTGGCGGCTTGTAAACTGGCTCAGAGCAAAGCTGCAAGAATCCAGACACTTTCGCAGCGGCAGCCCAGCGGAGCCACACCCGACCCTCCTCATTTCAAAGGCGCCCAGCGCTCCACAGCAGGGGTCCCGCAACCGCCGCAGCTGCTCCCTCCTACAAGGAGTAGGAGCGGCTCATGCGCTTTCAAAGGGCTGGGAAAAGATGACTCTTCGGGGACCCGGGGACAGCTAAGAGGACAATGCCAACATCCAGCAGGCAGCGCCCTGGGGCACCCCACGGGCACCCACTGCATAGGGTCCCGCCTCCGCGCCGCATGGCAGGACTGAGCAGCTGCGGCAGAGACCACGAGGCCATCGCTCGGGTCCCTGTGTTCCAGCCCCTTGCTCTGGCATCGGTCACAGGCGTCTTCAGAAGAGCCTGGCTTCCCACATGTAAGGGGGTAAACGCACGCAGCTAAGGACTCCAGTTTGCAGCGCGAGCTAGAGACCCGCTAAGACGTGCGCACGCTGCAGTCCGGGTTCGTACCGCCCAGAAACACGACGGTCTCCAAAGACAGGCACTCGAGTGCCCGTGAAGTACCTTCCGAACTGGAAACGGGCCACACAGACGGGGCAAGCGTCCCCCAGAGAACAGTAGGACACACGCACGCCGAGAGCAGGCGGTGGGACCCGAGGATCCCAGCCGCAGGTGCTGCGAGCTCGAAGCCCAGGCCCGCCGGCGCCCGCTGAGACCTGGTCAGGACCGGGGCTCTCCGGGTGGCGGTGATGCGGTGACTGGACAGGGTCTGGGGGCCCTGGGGGTCCAGGAAGGTTCTGCTGCCTACCAGGGACCCGTGTGTGTCCTGGCAAAGACCACAGAGCAGCTTGACAAGCCTGCTCTGCCCGGATGTGACGCTTCCATGGAAGCGTCACAATGTGGGCTCTGCCCCTGGTGCTTTCACTCGTCGATACACTCAACCTGTCTACTTACTGTGTCTACACGTCACGCGAGGCCACACTGAATCCTGGCCTAGACCTGCAGGCAGTCGGTGAAGCGTGGTGCACACCCGTGAGCAGACAGTCAGAAGTGTTTCTGTGGAAGGGGCAAGACTGACATAACCTTATCTTAAGGCTAATGTGCGCCTTAGGACCCTGGAAAGCGAAGAGCCCCCCTGGCCTGTGAGCTGTCACCGGCCCAGGACCCTGGAAAGCGAAGAGCCCCCCTGGCCTGTGAGCTGTCACCGGCCCAGGACCCTGGAAAGCGAAGAGCCCCCCTGGTCTGTGAGCTGTCACCGGCCAGGACACGAACTGCAGCCACACGACCCTGATAAACCGGACATCTGCACACGCTCAGTGTGGCCCTGCCGTACAACGGTTCTCCGCTCTGAAAATGCCGATCCCCAGGTCTTCAAAAATCTGCCAAAAACAAGGCCTGAGGAGATGCCAACGCCCGTGCCAGGTGACAACCCGCCCCTCCCGCATACCATCCCGTGGGCTTCCAGGACCAGCGGCTCCCGCCCGGCCTTGGCAGGCATGCCCGCAGCAGCAGCAGCACAGGAGACGGCCAGCGCGCCGGCTACACGAGAGACCGACTAAGCCTCGCTGTTGATACAATGATCCAAACCTGCCAGAGAAAATACGGGGGGCGCAGCCTGGTGGCTCAGGCGCTGAGACATGGGTGTGTGGACCATGTTAAATCCAGCGACCTGGGTGTGTGACCTGGCGTCAGGGTGAAAAAACCAAAATAATAAAGATGCCGCTTCCTCCTCGCCCTTCCTTCCTCTTAACAAAAAAACAAAACCAAACAAACGCAGGCCAGTCACAATCTCGCAGGTCTGTGCCTTGTGCCCTGCACTCTGCGCTCCGAGCCTGACAGGCCTCCAAACTCAGACCCACACAGCGGCCCTTCCCTTTCCCGTTTCCAGAGTGCACTCCCCGGCCGCTGCTCCCAGGCTCCCACGCGGCAGCAGCTCTGCTAATGGCAGATATGTCATCCAAGACATATAAACCCTCACCCAGAGTCTCACTGCCCCAGCCCGGGACGGGCATGCACAGCCACCACCTGGAAAGTGACAATGTGACGAGGGCACAAACTGCACTGCACAGACCAGGCGCAAATACTGACGGTGCCACGCCCGGCCCTGCAACCCCTGACCTCACAGCCTGAGCTCTGTGAACTCCAAGTCAACACCGTCACTGTGCCCACTGCAGCGGGGCGCAGCTGGCGGGGAGCACCAGGCAGCGGCCGGCAGGAGCGGCCTGTGGCTTGGGTGTCCTCAGGGTACTAAGGTGCGCTGCAGTTGTGACGGTATTTTGCTTTACAACAGAAATCCTGAAACATTCTTATTGAACGAAAATGAGTAACTGTGATTAAAAACAGGAATTCATAAAGATGAAGGCAGAATAATAAAGCTAGTGAACAGACTCCAATTTGTAATGTTTTCCAAAATAATTTTTATATTTTCCTATTGGTGCTGGTTTGATCAAGTGCTTTAAATGATCCCGTGCTGTGTGTCGGCTAGATACGGAAGGCTTCCTCTCACTCAGCGAGCTGTGAGCTGCAAGGTGGCTCACGCTACATTACACACATCTTTAACTGCTAGTCTTTTCCTCAGTAGCCACCACAAGAGCGATCAGGGCTGGAGATTCAGTAGGTCGTGCGTAAGACAACGTAATGACGCACTGTTCTGTGGATGCCCTGCCCCATACCCCAAATTAATGTTACCTATTTTTATAAACACAAGATATGTTTATTTTGTCCCATTATAAGGCCTGATACAAACATTTCACATCAAGTTTCGGCGCAGTAAGTAGAATTCCTGTTATTCTAGAAATGTGTAAGAATTCACGAGCTCCGGCGCGCCCTGGGAGAGCAGCGGCTAGGTCTGCTGATTCGGCTGGAGTAGTTTACACACATCCCAAGGCCCGGGGGACACCCCAAAATACAAAGCTAAATAAAATAAGTGCTTTCCCTCCTCTCTCTTCCTGCCTGCCTTTATTCCTGCCTGTACCTGTCCTTTAAGACAAAAAAAGGAAGATTATTAGTTCCTACCTCAAGTACTCAATCTCCTTTCTATTCTAGGCAAGCGGATGTAGGCCAAGACCATCACATCCAGAGCATTTGCAGTAACGCCCAACAGTGCCACCGACACCTGCTTGGCTGAACTCAGGTTTCCACGGTTTTTAATTTTTAAGCCTAACTTTTTAATTTCAAAAAAGCCTATGTTACCTAAACACTTGCTATCTGGCGATTCAATACTTACTTCTGGGAAACCGCTTCATGAATTCTGCGGTACAGGTAACATTCCACGAATAACCACGGCGAGTGGAACCACCTGGGCGGGCCGCCGCCTTCGCGCGAGAGGCTTTGCCGGCGCTCCAGGCACTGGTTCCATGTGTCAGTGTCCACAGACTGATCGACCAACGGGGTAATCGGTTTGTCTGTCTGTAATTCATTCCGCAATTTAGACAGAAGAGAAATAACTTTCTTTTCAGCTTCCATGCCTTCCTGCAAACAAAACAAAACACTTATAGCTTATAAATACATATGGACAACCCATATATAATTCTACATTAATAATTGCGTGTCTCCATGAATAATTCCTCCAGGGGAACACATTTTTACAAATCTACGCTTAAGAAGGAAACATTTCAAAGGGACGTTTGTCTCTCACAAGTTATTATACACATCTAAATTTAGAATTCACGAACACACACGCCTCTCATATCAACTTTATCCTGTCTTATCTATTCTGCCTTTTTACGTTTCATCTTAAAAAATAGACCTCTTCCTTATCTTCAGGTGGGTGGACCATCACACAACAGGAAACAACTGCTATTGTGCTTAAGAGTTAAACAAGAAAGTTAGTTAAACCACTATTCTTACCTCTCCATGTTTCTCAAAAATTTCACTTTTGTGTCTATGCAATGAATCGATAGCCTTCGTTAGGATCTGCGGTAGGCGGTCTTTAATTGTAAGATAAGCGAATGATCTAAAAGGAAATTTGCACAGCGTGTTACTTTTACTTAGCAGCATTAATACGAGAATACCAGCCACCTTTGTTTCTTCAACACCTAGTTTCATTCTTTTTCATACAGCCACTGTAGGACAAACCTGCCTTTCTGAGTCCTGTGTAAGACAGGAAAATCTGAGTACCTGTCTGCATCCTGGAAAGCAGCAGCCCATCCCCTACTCGCAGATTCCCCCAGGAGTCGGCTTACTCATTCTTATCCTCCCAATCTATGGCTTGTATTTTCCTTAATCAGAAACCAGCGAGCGAACCAAAGTGACAGTACAAAGGATTAGCCTAAATGAAACAAGCCTCCTCCCGGGTCAGTGACTAGTGACTTCACCACCCAGGGAGGGGGTGAGAAAGTGCCTCGAAGACCTGAAGGTGCCAGCAACAGAGTAAGCATCTCTGGGTCTATGTTCTTAGACAACTTTTTAAGTATCTGCAGCGGTTACTTTTGCCACCCTCTCCACTAGCACCAAGACTCCGTCCATCGTGTTCTGCCTCCAAACAAAATTAAGACTTGTTACCATTTCACTCCCAACAAACAATGAGATTTCCTAGAAGCCTCAAAGAGTGAAGAAAACTGGCCAGGAGGAAAAATCCGAGTATACTTGTATTTTTAAAAAGTTAGTCTTGATTTTAGACATACAAAACCCAAGACTTACAGATTATCGCTTTATATATACATATATATACATACATATATGTATACATATACATAGAATTCACATTTTAAGGAAATGCATGATTCAGTGAGAAAAAGTAATTAGTGGTAAAATTCTGGGCAGGTTTTAGAAGCACCGGACTTAGCTGACCTTTCATTTACAGCTTCAGATCACTGGAGACAGACTAAGTAAAAACCCAGCTGACACATAATTTTGAAAAGATCTCTGCAAAAACCACCCATTCTAACTTGACTTGGGAATTACACTTCTAAAAACCCAAGTATCTTATTGCCATTTTTCAAAGACTGGATTATCCCCTGAGCGTTTCTTAAAGAGGTCGCCTCACAGGAGAGCCCACAACTTTAAAACCTGCAGGGACACTTGTTACTTTGAGACGCTAACGAGGTTAGGTTTTAATGTGTGGAACTATGATCAGAATTAAACTTTCAAAAATCACTGCTAATTCCCTGGAAGCAAAGGATTGTTAAATCCGTTGACTCTTGATGGTCCCAAGGCAGCAGACAGAGGCAGTTGTTTGAAGACGTTATTTCCGCGGAACGGGCCGTTTTCCAGGCACGCGTCTTCCGCAGGGGTCTGCGGGCTCCGGTGCCAGCACAGACCCCGAAGGTCACGCCCGAGGACGGAGCGGCCCCGCAGAGCCGGGGCGCGTGCTCGGGGGCACAGCTCGCCGCGACTTGACCGCCAGGACGAGGGGCGCCGCAGCCACAGCGGCCGGGCTCCCAGCAGCGGGCCCCGCACGGCTCGGGGCGCCGGCGTCGGGCTCGTCCGGGCGGCGCCAACGGCCTCGGGGTTGGCGCGGCGGGGCGGGCGGGGAGCGACACGAACCCGACGTCCCGGCCCGAGAGCGGCGCCGGCAGCTCTGCCATCGGGTCCGCCGACGGCCGCCGAGGAGCCGGCGCGGCCGCAGGGCCTGTGGCGGGAGACGCTGCGGCGGGCGGAGACGCGCCGGGGCCGGAGGAGGCCCGAGACGCTGCGCGACGAGGCGGGTCCGGCGCCGCCACGCGGGAGGCTGAGGGCGGCGGGCGGCGGGCGGCGGGCGGAAGCCGGAAGCCGGAAGCCGGGGGCCGGAAGCCAGCCGGACCGGGAGTCCCTGGGACACGGGAGCGGAGAAACGCCGCGGCGCGGCTCACGTGGTCGGCCGGTCACGTGCTGCGCGGCCCCGCCCAGCCGGGCTTGCGCCTGCGCAAGGGCAGCCGGGTCGGGGACGGGCGGGGGCGTCGGAGCCTTCGGCCCGGTCGCGGCTCCGGCGAAGAGGTCGGTTCCCGCCGCCCCGTGTCCGGCCGCTCGGCCCGCCTGGCGGAGCCGGACCGCGCCCTCCCCGAGCCGCCAGGGCCGCGCACGCGCGGTCTCGTCCGGGCGGGCCGCCGTCGCCAGCCTCTTCCGGGTCAAGGCCCGCCTCGGGGGCGGGTCGGGGGCGGGGGTGGGGCGGGGCCGCGGCCGGCGTCCGCCTCCTGGTGAGCGCTGGGGCCGCGGGCCGCCTGCAGCCGGACGCGCCGGGAAGACGGCCGCCGGGGACGTGTGTCCGCTGGTCGCCGCCTGCCCGAGGCGCGGGGCTCGGCCACGTGGGCTGCGCGGGACGCCGGTGCGGGAGGGAGGGGCCGTCGGCTGCCGTCGGGGCCGCGAGGTGGAAGGCCGTCGGGTGTGCGCGGCGGCGCCCTGAGGCGGGGCGGGCCTCCGTGGGCCGAGTGGGCAGCTGGAGGAAGCCCAGCACCGCCGGAGCATGCTTAGGAGGCGGTTCGAATACTCCGTGGAAAGAGCTGCGCGCGTCGGGGTGCGTCCACGTTGCTGGTGGGACCTGGTCCCCAGAAGGCCGGTGGCATCTGCCGGCAGATTGCGGGTGGGGACGCAGGAGCCGAATGCAGGTGCTCGGCTTTAGAAGAGAGCGGGTATGATTGCTCTTTCAGGAATGGGGAAAACTGGGGACAGTAGGGTTTGTAGGAAAATCTCAGCAGCCAGTGTTGAGCATGTCGCTTTTTAATGCCGATGACAGTGTTTTGAGATAAATATTTGATATTCGTCCTTGTGTAGGTGGTCAGAAAACCATGCGATGGGGTGAAATCAGCAAGTACTGAGAATAGACAAGAAAAGCGACCCAGATATTGAGGTCAGCACATCCCATGCTTGAACAGACAGGAAGCAAAAAAAGAGGGAGGGTGAAAGGGTCAGCATGGTCCCCTAGAAGCCACCGAAGAAGGTTCTTCAAGGGGAGAGAGGTCAGCAGTCTCGGATGCTGCTAAGTCCGGTCACAAAGACAGGGCAGTGCCCATGGAGCTGTGGCTGTGGGGAAAAGTCCGCTTGGCATAGGTTGAAAAGGTCAGGGGGTTGAGGGACTCCTTTTAGAGGAGGTGGCTCTAAAGGAACTGAGAGATGGTGATATCGGGCAACGTGGGAGAAGTCACAGCCTAGCTGTGCGAAACAGGGCGCCTGAGAGGGGAGAAGGACTTGGCCATTTCTGCAGTATTTACCTCTGTACAGGCCAAAGTACAAAGCTTTTTTCATGTCATTGAGACACGTTTCTAGTGCTCAGTGGCACGTGGTTCTCCCGCGGGTGATGGGCCTGGATTAGCCACCCAGGGGGGTGGATACGGTGTCAGGAAGCTTGGAAAAGTCATGCTTGCTGCTGACCTGTGTGGACTAGAACCCGGGAGAGAGAAGTATGGCAAGGACAGTGAGGAGGGGCGTGTGACCTCAGTGCCAGAGCATCACAGCTGTCAGGGGTAACTCAAAATCTAGCGCACTTTTATCTTTAAACTTAGTTCTTGTGCATTTAAAATATCCCTTTCCTGAGATGTGTTCCAGTTTTTAAGAAAGACTAAGTGTCCTTGGGCGTCTGCTGCCGCCTGACTCCTACACCTCTGTCTTTTCAGCAGAGAGAGAGAGACAGAGAGAGAACGCTGCCTGTCCATCCGGGTGTTTTTCCTTCTCCCTGGCGCCTCAGTCTCTGAAGACAGCCTTTAGGAGGTAGGAATTTCCTGGACAGGAATGGAGGACTTCAAATCTATGTAGACACATTTCAAAACATTTTTGAAAGGTTCAGGCAAGAAGAGTGAAATAGGAAGCACTTCGTTTTAATTTTTTTCAGTTGTTCACCTTAATTGCTCTGCCACAGTGGGATGTGATCCTTTTCATAAGAAGCGTCTTCAGAACCGCCAGCTCACCTGGTGGGATCGGTAGTGGTGCAAGGGGAACTTAACAGCTCCCCGAGAGCTGCACACAGACGTCCCGCTCCCGAGGGCACGTCGAAAGGAGCCTTCTCCCTACCTCTCGCCGCAGCACCCTTGCCCTCAGCCTTCCAGGGAAGGTGCTAGAGTGCGGTCCTCGGAGTCGGAAAAGGTTTTGATTTCGTCTCCGCACCATGTTGACTGAACACTGAGCCGGTCTCCACCCAGTTTCTGCACCTGTTAGGTGACCCATCAGGTGACTGAGGGAGCGATGCACTCCGTGAGCAGTGCTGGCTTGGTCCCCACGCTCGGCGTTCTCATTCCACCGTGAGGCTCACACTTGAACGCGCCAGCCCCCTGCCTCTAGAAAGTCATCACGACTTGACTGTGGCCCCTTTCCTGCCCGTCCCCTGCAGCTCACTCTGTCCTCCCTGACTTGTGTCCTGTTTGTCAGACAGACAGGACTGTGCCTGGTTAGCTGGTCCCTGTGCCCTTAGACCCAGTTCAGATGTCACCTGAGTGCACGGCGCCCCCTCCCCGCAGACGCTCCATCTCCAGCCCACCTCAGTCTGCTGTAGCTGTTTTAGCTCTTGTGAATTCCGAGGTCGTGATTCCCTCCTGCCTCTCTAGTACCTGACTCGTTAACTTTGAAAGAATGACTGGTATTGATTGCAACCATGGGCTCGCTTTTAAAGAACATAGACCGGAAGGGGGATTGTTTATGCAAACACTCTTTCCATTGCTTTGTGTGTGCGCCTGTGTCTCACATGCCTTCCCCCACTGCCCTGTCCAGCCCCAGCACGAAAAGCAGCTTCCCCCTCAAGAGGCGGCATAAATCTTTCTGGGAGCCATTCCTGCCCCTTCATGTAGACTCAGGCGAGCTCCTTGTGTGTTTGCTCGGTTTTCTGCGCTGTTCCCTCTGATGGAGCCTGGGCCTCTCCCAGGAGTTGTAAAGAGCGTGCCTGTCCCCATCAGGACACAGCGCCGTGGTGGCAGGGACCCTGACCTTCGTGGATGCATCCCTGGTCCTAACTTCTCATCGCATTGTAAAAAGATGGAATAAATACAGAGTGATGAAACTTAGAAGCATGGGTCTTATATGAGCAGTTAATAGGCGTATGAAGTAAAGGAAGAGCTCCTACCACCCCGCTTTTCTTTTTAGGGCCCATCAAGTTAATGACTATAATCTAGCAGCCTGAAGGACGGTCTGAGGTTGACTAAGGGAAAGACTGTGAGAACACACACCTGTTTTTAGCCTCACTTTTACAAGACTTAAGAGAAATCTTTTCCACCATTTTTTACAGGACGATGCCTGTCAACTGGGAAAATAGAAATGGTTTTTAAAAGCTACTTGTAATTCTTTTTCCTTTAGCTTGTCGTCTGGCGATGCCACCCAGGCTTCTCCAAGCCCTGGTCAGATCTCACTGCACTTTGGCAAAAGCTAGTCCGTGCCGAAGACTCGTCCGTGGGACGTTACTGCCACTTCAAGGACTGGAGGTGACAGCCTGCAGTGCCCTGACCAGAGACCCGGGCTCGGGTCTGTTCTTCCCTGGTCCGGCCGCGGGCCCAGCTCTAGGCACACGCACCCCGTGGAGCCCTGTGCGCTGCCCTGGCGGGCAGGCCCCCGGGGCCCACAGGAACGGGCCTCTCAGACCCGGCGAGTCAGCTCCCGAGTGGCTCTTGCCGCCGCCAGCGAGGCACTGCTCTTCTGCACCCACGGAAACGGTTGTCCCCAAACAAGACTTTCCGCAAATCAAGAGGCCACTGAAGTCGTCAAGGACCAGGCAGCCGTCTAGGACCAACCTTCCCGTCCTGTCTGTCGACCAGGTAAAGCACGCGGCCCGCCCCTGCCACGCATCTCTGAGCCCGTGCAGTGGCTCCGCTGGCTGCTGGGTCGTGCACCCTGCTGGGTCGGGCACCCTGCAGCGGCGCAGCCCCTTTCGCCGAGCTGGACCGACAGGGACTGCAGATACAGACGCAGCAGAGGCGATTAGTGGGAAATACAGTTTATGAAGGCTCAGGTCTAGGGAAATGCTGAAATAGAGACCTAAGTCCGCTTGAGGGGTGGGTGGCACCGTAAAAAACACTCGCTTTTGGGAAAATGGGCTAGGAATTCTCGTCAGACAAGGAAAAGCTCTTCGGTAACCACAGTGACAGGAAGCGTCTGCCGCCTGGTGTGGACAGACGGGGACTGCGTGCCGGGTTTGGATTTCGTCCCGTGACCACTGGGGGCTGCTGACATTCTCTGGTGAGGTTTACGGGGGTCCTTCCCTCAGCAAGCTACTTTCCCTCTAAATGATAAATAGGTCTTTTATTCTAAAGTGGAGTAACGCTGCCTTGGAACACGTATATTTCGGGCACGCACAGTCACTTCATTTATGGTAACTTTTTTTTTAAGAGCTGGAAGCATCATTTACTTATTTGTTCCTTTTAGTGGCTGCCACATCCTGGCTACGAAGCCAGGTCCCTGGGCCGCGGGTGCTCTGCTGCAGGCCCCGGCTAACCCCTAAGCCATCAGGAAGCGCCAGAAACAGGCACGGTCACGCCGTTAACCTTTGTACCTTGCATAATGCCTAGAACTGTGCCTTATCCTTAATAAACGTTGAGTAAGTGGGAAAGGACTGGAAAGAGCCAAAGGGATCTTTGTCATCTGCACTGGAAATAGGAATGTAGAATGTTTAAAACGTGGCCCGTCTCCAGAATCCATCAGAAAACAAGGTAGCGTCCGCCGACTGGGAGAATTGGGCCCTGAGCTTACTGACCTTGGCCGCTGTCTTATGTGCAGCTGACTCCCTTTGGAAAAGCACAGAACTTCACTGCTGACCCTCGGGTTCGCCCGTGAGGAGTCAGTGCCTGTGTTTTCTTGGGGACTCTGTCCTCGCGTAATCATGTCTGTAATTGCTCCGGGCCCAGATGTAAGAGACGGATGGGTTGTGTGTCACCACCCACCCTTCTTTCTAGCGTGTGTCTTCCTGGCTGGCAGGAGAAAGCTCTTCACAGGTGGAGTGGACTGTGTGTCCACAGCGTCTCTCCTCTCATCACACCCCTGCCTGCACCCCCGTTGCTGGCGTTGCAAAGAGCCTGTGGGTGCAGCCGGCGCTCGGCATCTGGTGACCGTCTCCCCCCACAGGACCTGATGCACTGCACGGCTTACGCGACGGCAGACGAGTACCACCTCGGGCACCTCTCGCAGGACCTGGCCTCCCATGGATACGTCGAAGTGACAAGCTTGCCTCGAGGTACAGCCTGAGCCCGGGCAAGTGTGTGCCCATGCTACCCGGTCGCCTTCCGCAGGCGCTGGTCTGCGGCCTCCGTTGAGAGGCTTCGGTGTGAAGGTGGCGTCGAGCCCGATAGGAAGGGCATGCTGCGACAAGACACTGGCGCGGGTCGCAGAGGTTAGTGCTCGCATTTAGGGCGGTCGGCTTCATTAGCTTACTTACAGGGTCAGCAGAGGCCGTCACACGTCCCCTGTCACGTTAAAGCGTGCTCTCAGTATTACAGAAGAACCATGAGATGGATGCACGTGCTGGGGAGACCCTCCGAGGAAAATGCCAGTAGAGCCCGATTCTTGAAGACTGACCGCAGTGAAGCATGCAGTGAGATCAAAGGGCTCTAGTCGTGTGTCGCTGGGTCGTCGCGGTCGCTGGCAGCCTGCGTGGGGGACAGGCTGGACCGCCGCCCGCATGTGCAGCAGTCGGGCCCCCGGGGGTGACGTTGCTCCGTGACTGTCCCACGGCAGCGAGCTTCTCAGGACTCTGTCCCTTGCTGAGTGCAAATGGAACAGGATTGTGTCGTCACGGGAGGCTCTTGAGAAAGTTGCCTGCTTCACACTAGATAACTCGGGGCACAAAGAGACAGGCGGGGGCCTCCCTGCCGCGGAGCCGGTTCTAAGAGGCTGCTGCTCTGCAGACTCCATCTGAGAGGACGCTTGATGCTTCTCGGTGGCAGGACCAGGTGACTCCGCGGTGCGGTGTGTCTTCTCGGGGCCCGGGCGTGGCCGTGCTCTGCTGGCTGCAGAGGTGAGAGCGCCCGGGGTGTCGCGCAGGCTCCCCGGAAAGTGGACTGGGGTGTGCTCGCTGTCCGAACTCTTCAGCCTCCCGTCGACGAGGAGCTAGATGCTTTGAGGATCCTTATTTTCAATTAAAAAGTTATATACACTTTCTATAAATTTGTTATTGGTGTTAACATGTCTATAATTTATATTAGAGTATTTGTCTACATAAATTGAATACATAAAGAGATGCATAAATAAGGACTTAATGAATGATCATACATGAACACAATCATATTTTAAATGTTAAAACAGTTTTAGGGGGTACATTGTTTTCATGATTTTGAAATCAGATATGTTTTGAAGTGCTCAATATCTTTATTTCTGTGTATTCGTATTGCCCCATACTTTATAATATAACTTAAAATTCAGTAGAATGAGTAGTTTGAGAATATTAAATCATGTTATTTAAAGGAAGAAGCTATATGATAGTTATTATTTTAAAGGCAAGGCGCAGGCAGGAATGAAGGCAGACAGGCCGGAAAAGAGGAGGAGGAAGCATTTTTATGTATTTTAGCTAGTTGTTCTCCTTGGTGGTTTGCCCCTGGCCCCGGGCCGTGGTGGACTGCACTCAGCCAGAAGCAGCTTGCTTAACCGCTGCTCCACCAGGATGCACCAACGTGCTTTGAGTTTTATTTCAAATTAATTTTATGAAAGAAGTTTAAACTTCGGACTGCAGTCGCGGAGACTGCGGTTACTCACTGGAGCAGGCCAGTGATTCCCGCGTCGAGGGCGTCAGTGAGCAGCCTTCTTTTGTGCTGACGCTGGTGCCGGCTTGTCGAGTGTCGTGGCGGTTCTTCCCCCTGGTCTTTGTTGTCACTGGTGAGGCCCCAGAATCGCCCTGCAGTGTGGGCGGCGCACAGAGCAGGGCGGGCACGACGGGGCCGTCTGAGCGCTGTGATGGCTCGTTGTGACTCTGGGACCCGTGTCACGTTGTGACACGGCTTTTCGCTCATGTGTTTGACCCACAGATGCGGCAAATATTTTGGTGATGGGCGTGGAGAGCTCTGCGAAGGCGGGCGACCCTGCAACCATATTCTTCTTCAGGTAGGATGGCCCAGCGCCCGCGGGCAGGCTCGGGGCCGCTGTGAGGCTGCCGCGCGTCGTGCGCCCGGACCGTTTGGAACTGAAGTTTGTCGTTTGAGTCTTACTGAGTCCAGGGTTTTCTCGTGAAGAATTTTGAAGAAATAAATCCTTGTCCTGGCTTCCCTCTGTTGGCACCTTGGGGTCGCGTCGAACGTGCCGTCTCCTTCATTTCGTGCCCTCAGCGGCTTCGCGCTCCACCTGCTGCCTTTTCTTACTGTCCCGGCTCCGGCAGCTCCCTCGCCCGCTGCCCTGTCCAGAGGCTGCACCCTGCGCCCTCAGACACCTCCCTCCAGGTCGAGCTTGTTCTTGTTCCCAGCGTTCCAGGGTCGCGTCCTGGGATGGCAGTGGTGACAGACTCCAGTGGACTAGCCTGGAGCAGGGTCGGGGGGCATGTCGTCCTGTTCTGTCCTGTTCTGTCCTGCTGCCTGGAGGAGCAGAGGCCCTGGGACAGCCGGTAGAGTGTTTTGGCCGCCATCCTTCCAGCTACGGTGACTGGAAGTTCCTCCTCTCTTCCTTCCTTTGCTGTGACCGTGGCAAGAACTCAGAGTTCAGCTTCGAGTCCAGAGTAGCTCCCCCTTGGCTCAGCGAGACCCTGCAGGACAGCACTGCCCAGGACGCACTGCCGGCCGCACGGGAAGAGCCTCGAATGTGACGCAGACGCCAGGAGGGCCGTGTCGCAAAGCAGGGGCCTCTGGCTATGAGCGATAGTACTGCGTACTGCCTGAAGTCGGCTTTTTCACTGGGCCACGCATCTGTGAATGCTCCCACGTGGACGCGCGTTGCGTCGGGATTTTCACGTTCGTGGTGTCGTGCTGGACTTGGAACCCAGCCTGTGTTTCATGTCGCGGCCCGCTCAGCTCGGACCGGGCCTGTTTGCGCGCTCGTGCCTTACCTGGTCCCGGGCCACCCTGGACAGCACAGCCCGAGCCCTCGTCTTCTCGGGGCCACTCTGCCGCCGCCTTCTCACCCGTCGGCCCGCGCCCGCGCCCCGGTGGCCCTGCCCGGGCGCGCCTCGCAGGCCGTGCGTGCTGCCGGCTGTGGGTGCTTGACGCTTTAGCGAGAGTTCAGAAAGTAGCTTTTGTTTAGCAAACCCTCCAGAGACCATGTCTAGGAAATAATAAAGCCTGTTTTTAAATTACATCCTAAAGGCGATCTGGGCAGAACTGTACGACCCTAAAGAATGTACTTGACCTTTAACTGATTCTTTTCTTTTTAAATCAGGGAAGGAGCTGCTGTGTTCTGGAATGTGAAAGACAAAACCGTAAGTGAAAATAAGGTTTAAAAGTGTAAACATTCAGTGTTTTGACAATAAGTCATTAAGAGTGGAAAACTCAGGGCGCACTTGCCGCAGGTCCTGGCGGCCTGGGCGTCTCCGCCTCCGCGTGTTCGCCCCCGGGCCCTTGCCTGTGGAGCTGGGAGCCGGCCCGCTGCACTGAGGCCGGGAGGCCGAGCCCCTGCGTGCGGTGGTCAGTGATGACGCCCCGAGCTCCCGGGAGCTGCCTGTCCCGAGATCAGTGTTCTAGAACTTGCTCACCCTGGGGAGACTCCTTCCGGCCCCGTCGGGGCTGTTTAATGCAGCCTTGGTCAGAGGCAGCCTGATAATAACACAGATTCATGCTTTACGGTCAGCTCCGCGGTTTCAATCTAGAAACGAATACAGAGGGAATCACTGCACTTTCACACGATGAACGGTGTGCAAAAGTGTATCAGTGCATTGTTCACAGCAAAGTGAGAGTAAGACTAGACCATGTGACAGGTCTTAAAACTTGGATGGAAAAATAGCTATTCCTGGGAAAGGACTGTGGCTGGTGCAGTGAAGTTCCAGGAGCGCCCGTGTGATGCCAGGTTGTTACACAGCCCCGGTTCCTCTCGGAGGACGCGGACATACATGTGCACCCGGCAGGCAGGGGCGGGAGATGTTTCCTTCGCAATGCGAGTGACAGATGTAAGACAGTGTGAGCCACGCTGCTGCTTTCAAGTGCAGAGACCGAAGGCTGCTGGTGCCACGTGTGAGGAATGCACGTGCTGGGATTCTACAGCTGGAAACACTGGGCAACAGTTTGGCAGCGTTTATCAAAATTCTAAGTTCACGTGCCTTTTGATCTACCAGTTTCTACAGAAATCTCTGCACAGCGCCAAGGCAGACACATCAGAGGGTGGGGTTCTGTGACATCGCAGCCATTGGAGGACGCCCGGGGTGGCTAAATAAAGTAGTGATTCCTTCATTAATGAAGGGAGCATTGAAAATGTCCTTATGTGTCGTGTGAGCTCGTTTCATGAAAGCAGGAGAAATGGACCCAGGGGTAGGAAAGTCTGCAAGGACACGCCCCAAACTGAGTAACGATTGCCTCTGGGGGTCAGGCATTCAGAGGACCGCGGAAAAGATGCTCTACACCTCTGCATGGTTTGATCACTTACAGTGTTGTGCGTGTGCACGTACGTATACACATACGCACGTGTGTACATGTGTATATTTATATTTTTTATTTATGTGCTTACTTTAAAAGAAAGGCGAGCAGCCAGTGAGAAGGGGGCAGAGCGTTTAGTTGTTCACCTTGGCTGCTGCCCCCAACCCCACCCCCGCCACCCGCCCTGGGTCCCAGCCCAGTGACCTCTGGCTGCTGGAGACCCCTGACTTAACCACTGACGACCAGGGCACACTCACACGTTTTTAAAATGTTCAAGGAGTGGAAACTACAGTTTTGCTGGTGGTTTACTTTGAGTTGTGGGATAAGGACCATTTTTACTCTGTTTTTTATGCTTACCTGCACTTTCCAAGTATAAACAGATGTATCATCTGGTGAGTGTAATTTCACAGTGGTTTTGCCTTGTCCTTAAAAGATACCAACAAGCACCCAATGCATTGAGAACTGTTACAAGCGTTGACGCAGTAACAGACCTGGGCCGGGCGTGACTGCGACTCTTCTTCTAGATGAAGCACGTGATGCGGGTTCTAGAAAGACACGAGACGCAGCCCTATGAGATCGCGCTGGTGCACTGGGAGAATGAAGAACTGAACTACACGAAAACCGAGTGAGTGCTTAGCGTACGTTCCGGGAGGGGCATTAGGAATGCCCGGGGCAGCAGGGCCTGGGCACGTGCTCGTAAAGGCAGAGACCAGTTTGAAGGAAAAAGTGAAGAAAATACAAAATCTAACCGGCATCGATCCTGGTAGACACACGTTTACCTTCTCAGGCGGCCTGTCCCTTAAAAGGAGACTGGAGCCCCAGACACGAACAGTGAGACTGTCGGCCTGAGCGCCAGGGCCTGGGGAGCTGTGTCTGGCACAGGCTTCTTGCAAGTAAATCATACTGGCTTCTCGGCCGACTGGGTACAGAAGGGGCGCGTGGCGTGGCGACCTAGAGATCACAGGTGGGGCCTGGCCTCGCATCCGGGGTCAGGCGTTCGCAGGCTGCTGTCTCAGTAGGGGAAGTGGGGCGCCGTCAGGTCGAGAAGCAGCGCAGACAAGACGGGCTGCCTGTGCAGTGGACTGTGAAGGCGCACTTCAGTGTGGAGAAGGGAAGCGTCTTGCGCACAGCCCTGTGGCTCAGCCAAGGGCCTGAGGTACAGGTGGTGTAGAGCCTCAGACCTGCGTTCAAGTGCAGACCTGTGCAGACCTTTCTTTGCAGTCTTTGGTCATATGCTTACGATACATTCCTAGAAGGGGAATTACGTGGGCCAAAGATAAAGCACTTCATACGAATT
The DNA here is from genome assembly GCA_004363575.1 of Solenodon paradoxus. Classification (NCBI taxonomy): domain Eukaryota; kingdom Metazoa; phylum Chordata; class Mammalia; order Eulipotyphla; family Solenodontidae; genus Solenodon; species Solenodon paradoxus. The sequence continues at coordinate 46,916 of RJWH01006656.1, forward strand.
GCCAAAATGACCCCTAGGAATATTACAAGGTGTGTTTTGAAAAGACCAAACCGAAGTGCTTTTTCAGATGTAGCAGGTGTTTTTCCTTTTCACAGAGGGCAGTCAAAACTTCACAGAGGCGAGATTAGGCTCAATTCCGAGCTAGACTTGGACGACGCCATCCTGGAGAAATTCGCTTTCTCCAATGCACTTTGCCTTTCAGGTGGGTTCCCTTCTCAGAACTGCACCCTTCTCGTCCTGCCCAGGGAAGCTATTGGAGCAGGTGTCTGCGATGTTCAGAGGGCTCAGCAGACCCTCAGCATTGCTCTGCCCTTTCCCTCCCAGAAGGGGATCGGGGGGTGGCATGCGTGTGGGGTGTGTGTGATCTACAAGCCTGACCTCCAACGTACTCGTTAAGTGTCTCTCCTCTGATGTGAGTGCTTTTCTTTTTCTCTGAAAGGTGGCAGGAGTGAAGGCAAGTAGGCAGGCAGGGAGGAGAGAGAAGCATTTTTACTGATTTTACTTAGTTGTGTATCTCGGTGGTTCCCCAGCCCCCGGTCGTGAGCCCAGGACCGTGGTCATGTGTGGAGCACACGTCCCTCAGGACACCCGAATCTCTGGTTTCCGAATGCAGTCTCAGGGAGCCTGGGTGGAGGAGCGGTTGTGTCTGCAGCCTCTGTCTGGCGCAGTCCACATAGATCCCAAGGACCCAGGTTCAAATTCTAGGTGGGAACAACGAAGTTGAACAACTAAATACTAGTAAAATGCTGTTTCCTCCTGTCTCCCTGCTTCCCTGCCTACTCGCCTTCATTCCCTTCTGCTACTTTCCTTTAAAAAAAAAGTAAAAAATATGATAGGTGCTTTGGCCGGCCCTGGGGCCTGGCGGTCACTCAGCTCCCCGCTTCTGCTTGGGCCGCGCCTCTCCTTGGGATGGGTGCCAGCCCTGGAGCCCGCGGGGGTGGGCTGGTGCCCTTCGTGGGGCCATGGAGGTGACGGTGAGGAGCAGCCCGTGGTGTTTTTTTCCCCAGTGAAGCTGGCTATTTGGGAAGCATCGCTGGATAAATTTGTAGAATCTATTCAGTCCATTCCAGAGGTAACTACACAATTTTTTATTTTTGTTCAAAGAGTTTTATTTGGGAAAAATACAGATTTCTTGCTATATCAGTGTATTTTAAGTGTATAATAAATAATAAACACTAGGGGAACTATACTGAATTTAAGCAGAAAAAGAACCCCCCCCTTGTTGATATAAAATTATGAAATGAGAAACTTTTTATTGTTTTTACTTTTTAAAACTTAAAGTTCAAATAACTGTCCACTGATGTATTTTTAATGTAAATGAATTGTAAAAAGTAAAACATTTCTTAGGAAGGAGGTTATGACCACTTGATTCAAAGTCTGTCACTAAATGATGAGAAATCATTGCATGAAAAGTGCACGTGGTTATAGCCAGTATGAAAGATCTGCTTAGTGCGGCTGACACGACTGAACCGTTACACATGGGCAGAGACCCCACTTCCACAGCTGGGGGCCAGGATGTCTGTCAGAGGAGGCTGCTGAGAAGGGGCGTCTCAGGGAAGAGCAGCGTCTACCTGATGAGATTCTGAAACCACAGCGACAGGACTGTCACCCAGATGTCCTTGTCAGAGAGCAAAGTGATGCTGCTTTAGACTCCTTCCTGGCCCTGTCACTCACCGGAGCGGTGCATGTCTTTTTTCAAACAGTCTTTAAAAGCTGGGAAGAAAGTGAAACTGTCTCATGAAGAAGTTATGCAGAAAATGGGTGAGCTCTTTGCCCTAAGGTAAAATTCTGTCTTCGAATTTCTTGTATTCCACGGTCTGGAGAAAAGCGCTCCAGGCCTGCAGTGCCAGCAGGCCTTGCTCAGTGGGGCCGGCTTGCAGAGTGGGGGGCAGTCTTCCCGGGGGGAAGGCTCCTACAGCGGAGCACGCAGGCAGACAGAACTCTGGGGTTCCGATGATTGTCAGATGGGGATCCCTGCATCCTGAGCACCACGCTGGAGGGTGCGGGTCAGGGGTCCTCATCTGTTCTCTGCGCTGGGCGGGCCCTGAGGGAACGACTGAATCAGACTGCTCAGTCTCTGCCTTTCTCTTTGTCCTTTTTAATCGTGTGCTCCCTGCCCATCTACAAAAAAATCTGTGTGTTATAAAACCTTCCAATGAAAAAGAATGCTTAGAAGTTGCAAACAAAACAAGGGGAGTTTTCTATCTGCATCATAAGGAATTGAAATAGTAATGACTGAATTTATTTGGTTGCACATTCATACATTTTTACTTACATGTTTCTCAGAAGTATTACAAAGGTCAGCCTTTTAAAATGTCTTCATAAAGTACTATTAAATAACAGAAAACAGCATTTTAAATTCACCGTTTAAACACATTAACAGTTACAATTTTCTTCTTAAGACACCGTATAAACCTGAGTTCAGACTTCCTGATCACGCCTGATTTCTACTGGGACCGAGAAAATCTGGAAGAGCTCTATGACAAAACCTGCCAGTTCCTCAGCATCAACCGCCGCGTCAAGGTGGGTATTTTGCGCTGGTCCCAGACGACACGGGCCGCCTTGGAGTGTGCAACACGTGCAGAGGAGCGTCGGCGGCTGCTCCCCTTCCCTCGTGTCCTACGTGGTTGTCATCTCAGTCCGTGGGGGCGGTTGTGGGTGGATTTCAGAAAGCCTCCGAGCCTCACCAGGTGACAGGGAGGGAAGGAGTAAGAAGGGACGACGTGTGCAGGGCGACCCGTGGACGGCTGGAGTGAGGTGGAGACGGCAGTGTCCACGGGTCCCGTGGGAGGACTCAGTCCCCTCGCTCGTGGTCGTGGTGGGTTCAGTCTGTGGGACTCTCGCCGGCTTCCTCACTGCGGGACCCAGGCTGCAGGCCCCGGGCGCGGCAGGGTGTAGCTGCGGGCGCCTCCGTGGCCTGGGTGGTGACAGCACCGTCCCGTGTATGCGGCCTTGTGAGCAGCGTGTCGCCGGCCCAACCAGGAGCCTCTCCAGCCTGGGGCCGCCGGGAGGCGAGCCTTCGTGCGGCCTCTGGGAAGGCTGCCTAAACAGACTGCAGGTCTTGGAAAGGGTGGGGGAAACTTTAGAAGCCAGAAATCACAGAAGTGGTCTCTGCTGTTTGTTTTTAAGGTTTCTTTCATTCATCTTATTTGTCCCTCTTGGCTGTTCCCCTGCCCCGCGAACCTGGTCCTGGGGGGTGTGGTCAGCACCCGGCGGACCTGACCGCCCGGCGCGCCCTCCCTCGCTCGTGCGGTGTCCCTGACGAGGGGGCAGAGGGGGCCGAGGGGGCCGTGCCGAGGACTCCAGGGAGCCCATTCTACGCAGTAACCTGGGCATCAGTAACCTGGGCATCGTTCACGGCCCGAGTCCGTGGGTGCGGCATCTGCAGGTTTACGCTTTCTGCTGCCGACTGGCTTCATTCTGTACTTTGGAGCAGGACTCCCCTGCCAGCGTCTGCCCACATCTGCCCGTGAGCCCGAACCGGCCCCGTGAGAAAGCGCCCGTCTTTGTCGCAGAGCGGGTGCCTCGCCCGGGCCCGTGCACGTCAGCCGCGTCCGCTGAGGCCCGCTCTGGGCTCGCAGCCCCTCCCTGTGGCTCGTGGTGAGGGTCTGCCTTGTGCCCCTTCCCGTCGGACGCTAGTTCCACTGCAAGGGCCCTCCTAGCCCGCGCGGCCAGGCTCCATACGGCACGACCGTCCTGCGGTCAGGTCTGCGCTCCGGGAGGCTCTGCTGGGGCCGCCCACCTCCCAGCCCCACCATTGCCCGGCCGGTGGGCCTGCAGCCACTGGGCACTCTGCGTGCCGTCCCACCGAGGGACCCGTGTCCTTCACCTGGCCTTCTGCCGGGGCCCTTAAAGCGCCCAGGCCGTCCCCGTCGTCAGCTGACTGAAGTCTCGTACCCCTCAGTTTGTACTGACTTAGCTTCTTAACATCACCTCCGTGTTTCCCACCGTCCTTGGGACTGAAAAGGTCACCCCATCCAGAGTGTCGTTGGACCGAGTGACCTGGGGCTGCTGACAGGCATCGGGAGGACGCGGGGGAGGCTGGTTAAAGCCTTGAGCAGCGAGTACGTCATCCATCTCCACGTTGGCAGGGGGGGGGGGTGACTCAGTC
>RJWH01006657.1:0-51001 GCA_004363575.1 Solenodon paradoxus
GACCCTACCACTCCTGGAAACAACCTTCATTTCAAGGCATACACAATCCATCCTGTGGGTGTATGAATGCAGAGGGAGAATTAGGCTAGATGTTAAATTCTGTAATCCTCTGAACATTTCTGTAATCTACCAAAATAAGTATGGGAGCAGGCAAGATGGAACAAACTCTGTTCCCAATGGTAGAACAAAACGCATGAAATGCCTTCAAGATGGCACTGGCAACAGGGACAATCTTTTCAGAAATAACTGTGAAAATTAACAGACTGTTATGACCAGATGATGTCTTGGTCTTTGAAAATTAAAAACACTACTTTATTATCTCTATCCCGGTCTTCAGTCTAAAAGAGGGCATATATCTTTGGTAGTCTTAGAAAACAGCACAGCTATTGCTGCTCATGAGAAACCTACTCTCTCAAAGTTCTTTCTTCCTTCATTTTCTGTAATACACCCATAAACTACACTTATTAACATCTCAAGATTCTTGATTCTGAACCAAAGCTGCCCCAGCAACAGTTGCATTGATTCCAGATTACTGAGACAATGATAAATCTGGCAACATCTTTTCCCAGAAAGAAAATTGGTTCTTTCTCCCAGATTCAAATCAGGAATCAACTGCTATCATCTTTTTCTCTCAAAGTGTCCTTTCTAACTTGAGATCTTCAAATTGCCTTCGGGTAGTGTGCCTTCTGCATGTCATTCAGCATTTTTAGTAACAGTTTTTGGCATTCTTTATTAAGTTGTCTCAAGCAATGTCAATATATTTCGTCTGTGGAGATTTCCTTGACGTACACACTGACTGCCATTTGTTCTGTTTTCTTTTTTCTTTCTTTTTTTTTTTTCATTTAGGTGCTACTGATTTGACAGTGCTTTCACCTCTGTTTAGTATTTAAACACTGGTTTATTGTTTTTATTTGGGTTTCTTTCATGGCAGTGTTTTCAGAGCTGCCCCTGGAGGTCCTCAGAGAAGCTACATGTTTCCTGACATTTTTAGGTTAAAGTAAAGAGGCCTACATTGAGTTTTTTCTCTCTCTCATTAACTACATCACTGGAATTGTGTATCAGGCACTATTGGGGCATTCCAGTATCACCAAGCTTTGATTGTGGAAGCTAGGTCACATGTGCCTTGTGATGGCTGGTTTGCTGTTGCCTGGCCCTCAGGGTGGTAGGTAAAGCTACTGGTGCAGTCGTCTTGTCACTGTGCTTATGTGTCACTGTGAAAGTACAGCCTCCTATTCCCTGGGGAACAGAATTCATGTGGTGAAGGGGATGTGGTTTGGTGCTCTCCCTCCCTCACTGGTATCTGGGACTGGCTTACACCTGCATGCAGTCTTAATTATTCGCTGGATTGTTGAGGAATGGTTCCTGAGGCTGTGTCACAGCCCTCTGGATTCTCAGGCAATCTGCTGGATCACTCATTCCTATTAAATCTATTTTTAAATTCGCAAAGTGTCAAAAGATATTCAAATAAATTTTCTTTTAATCAAGTTAGCACTCAATAATATATTTTTGAATATTGTTCTATATGTAGCTTGTCACTTATAAAATATTTACTCAATAGATCTGATAGTATTTCATTTGGCAGAAATGTTATGTTATGCTTGCCTTTCTCTAGTTTTCTAAGTGTCAGTTAACATGATATTTTAGAAAATATTTATCCTTATTTTTGGTCACTTTTGGTGGTTTGGACACAATGAAATTAACTGTAAATAGCATTTCATCATTGTACATTTTAACTTTCTTTTTAATTTATAACAGGTGGATCACAAATCTAGATTTACCTGATGGTGACAGGATTAAATCTCTGTAATGACAAGAAACACAGTAAGGGGCCTCCTGCAGGGACATTTCACAATCTGATTTGTTGTCATAAATTGTCAAGATGTATGCTCATTGCCAATGCAAATTCCAACCTGATCCTGTTCACGTTCCACACTGGTTTTTCACTCTCTGTGAAAACCAAGTACATAAAGGATTTTACCCAAATCGTCAGGAAGTTGTGGACTTGGATTCCTGACTCCCTCTACGATCAAATACTGTTCCCTTCATGCCAGCCAAATCATAAACACGGGATCCTCTGTTCGTACACTTACCAACAGAACAGTTGAGAAAGTTGAGAATTCACCTGTATAGCATGACTGCAAGTTTGTTTCAGTGTTAAGGTCTTTCCCCCAGCCATTGGAGAACATGAGTGGTATGGTATTGCTGACTCTACACAGTATTCAAATGAGATTTCTACATCACTATGCGAGCATTAATGGCATTTAAGTCTGGAGCTGATGGCAAATGAAATATGTGCACATATAGGAGCAAAAGAGTTCCCCTGTATAAATCATACAAGACAAGTAGTGTCATTGTTAGTATTTCTGAAAAGGACACTGAACTCAAAGCAATAAAGGCAGGAGAAAGTAGTTGTAGCTAGAAGATCTTTATTCATGGATAGCAAGCTCTCTAGGGCAGTATATGCAGACAACTGCAATGTTTTGAGATTTTCAGGTTTGTATGCTTTGCTTTGTGGGAAAGCAGTAAAATTCAAAAACAAAGAAACTGGCTGCATTCAGCTCGTACACTGTCTGGTACCCAGACACAAAGAAGCTGCTTTGAGAGACACTGGAAAATATATTTTTGTGCACTGTTAACTCACACATGTCTCTTCTCTGCAAGAAAAAGTAAATTTGATTGGTGTGGACTTGGTTTCCCTATGAGAACACAGTCCAGAAAGAATTCATTTATACTCATATGGTATGGAACATTTGGCAAGTTTATAACAGTAATAGTTTTCAGAAAGCAGCACAGAACTGTGTACCATGCTATCTGCATCAGTCCATTTACATTACACATGTTTCATGTGTGTAGGTAATATGATAACTTGGATCTAACTCTTGAGTTACTGCCAGTCCAGCTGGAGTTCTCATAATAATAATGCTCTTAGGTACATGGCTCAGATACCAGGGAGAGAATTTTGCTGTAAGCCCATATTTTCTATACTTTCCTGACTTGTCAGCAAGTCAGTATTTACCAGCAAATTTTCTGCGTAAACATCTGCATACCTGCTTTATAGCTTGTAAGGCACATTGTTGCATAAATTACAAAATGATATGGGGAATCAGATAAAAAAATAAATAATATGAAATTACATATTAAAGATTTAAAAGCCCGTGCAGATACTTAGTACTGGAAAAATGCTCTTATTGTCTTGATAAGACATATGTTTGCATATGTGCCTGATAAGTAAGCACCAGGACAGCGGGAAATGAAAGCTAAATAAGAGTGTTAAATGATTTCACTAAAGATCTTTGAAGGTGTTAGTTGCCAAAGATACAATCAATTTGTAAGGACTAAATTGGTCTGCTATTTTTTTTCTCATTTGGATCTAGGTATTTATGGTAATATTTATATTATATGACTCAACAGAACAGAGAACTCCAGTAATCATCTATCACAAAAAAGGATACAGGCTTTTAAAAACATAGTTTGGGTAAATTATTATATTTATGATTCACATAAAGTGATTTACAAACTCTTGAAAGGAAATAGATCTAATTTTAAGAGTTTTAGTTATATATATATATATAAATATATATATACACACATACATACATATATATACTTTCAACAAAATTTTTTACTACAAAGTATAGCCGCCCAAATTGGGGGAGGTTGGTAATAGAAACTGTCCTTCAGGAATGAATTAGATTAATAAATACTGGTGAGGGATGAGAGAAAAGGGACTAGCTGGAAAAACCTGGATTCCTTTTGTAACAACCTGAACTGGAGACACACCCTATAGCTACCCACTAACCTGGAACTTCTGACTCTCATGACAGCTGTGACCTCTGGTTTCTCCTAAAGTAAAATTCCTTTCTCCAGACATGATTCCATTTTAACAGCTTTCTATCTTGCTACTGTTACCCCAAGATGCATGAGTTACTTCTGTTTAGTTGTCTAATAAACTTGCATTTTGGTGTTGGGACCAGGCATCTCCCCGTGAATTATTTCCAGGGCCAACCACACTTGTCACTGTCAGGTACCTGCATCATTTTGGTGACCCTCATGGTGAAAGATACTAATCCACAACACAGGTAAGTTTTTTGTTTTTTTTTTTTCTTTTCTCTCTGCTGGAATCTTTGACCAGAATGGCCAGAAGCCATTTCTCAGGCAGGAATCCTAAGAAAGATTAGCCTTCTCCAAATCTCTCTGCTTATTTCTAAAATCTTTTTTCCTTTTCTCAATACAAAGTCAATAAGTCAAATTCACAAGTTTCAGACTCTACACTCGCTAACACATCTCTAATCACTGCAAGTTTGCACTCTCCTGGAGATTCTACTTTTTCCCAGTCTTATTTTCAATGGCCAATTACAAAAAATTATGGGACGAGGTCACCTCACCCAGTTAAAGCTAAGAGGGTGGCTACCCTGTTCTGGAAATTTCCTAGGAAAGACATGATCCAGGTTGGACTTAACTTTACAATTTCACAATAAAGAACATGCGGCACAGATATCCTACTTCATCTTTTATCTCTCCTCCTTCCTCTTGAGAGTTGTTCCCTACACCTCCAAATCCCTCCTTTACCCATTAACCCTGTGCGTGAACAAGCCCTTGAGATGCATAGCCTGGGGGACCCCAGGGCACTCTAGAGTACATCTGCTGGGGCCTGGAGCTCGTGGCAGCTACTGCTGCCAGTAAATGCACAGAGCAGAACCAGAGGTGCTGGTGCCTACTCAGGGAACTATGGCTCAGCCTCAGCTCCTCCACACCTGGGGTGGTGGACCCGGCCCTGTTGCTCTGTGGCCAGGGAACATCAGCAAGTGCTGATGCTTGCCAGGAGTCAGGGATCCAAGCTGTCCAATGCTTAGCTCTGTGGCATATGCAGGTCATAAAGAAGCTGCTCCTACTGCAGCTCAACCCCAACCAAGGAGCAGACACCACTGCTAGCCTGGGAATCTGAATAGTAATTGTTGGTGGTCAATGTTCCCTTTTCCCATACCCTCTTCCTATGCTTTTTGTCTCCCTAATTCCTGCCAATTAAGTCAAGGGCTTTCTACCCAAACTGAAGAATAAAGACTTTGTTTTATAGCACCCTGCTAACTGTTTTGCTCTGCATATCCTAGTACAGCATTTCTAATAATATCTTTGTGAGAGAGGGAGCCAGAGACATCCAATTAACAATGTCACGTTGCTACTTCCATTCTTCTTGCATGTCTTAGTGTAGTAATTCTTTCTATGGTTTGTAAAGATAATATCGCAATTTACTTGCTATCTTATTGTTACAAAGACAGTTAAAAAATGTAAGTTAAGGCAAAACAAGGACATATATATGTAACCAGCACAATAATAGTGGCCACACAGAAAAAAATTTGTAAAACGGCAGAAAGAACAAAAGGGAGAGTATACTGGTTATACAAAATGAGTGGGTGAGGTGATCTTAAAGCAAGTTTACCAGGTAAAATCTGGAAATACAATGAAGAGACTTAAGCCTGCCGCAGAACACTGGTCTTATGCCTCTTCTCTAATCCTGTGATTACTTGTGGGTACATTTATGCTTTTAAGTTCTTTTTCACTAATAGGCACTTTTACTGTTTAACCAAGACAAGAACCAAGATGTTTATATTCATGAATGGTGGAAAGGTTTTATTTATTTTACAATGGTAACACTGTGGGTAACAACATTAAATTAATTGCATCCTCAGGCCAGTATACTGGCTGGAATGGAAGGCAGGAATTAAAAGCATTATCCAATTTGTCATTTCTGTGGGACAACATAGGTCTATGGCCTTTCTTTACAGGAAAATTTTCCCTCAACCATTTAAGAGCTGTAACACTATGATGATGGGAGGTCTGGGAGGTGGGACTCCTAATAAGGTTGCAAGAGAAATTGATAAATATTTTACCACATCAGGATTTCTTGCTCCCATTCTCCCTGCAAATATACAAAAGGAAAAAGCAGTGAAAGAGGCCTTGCTGCTTGTTTTTAGTATAGTCATCAAAACAAATGTCCTAAAATATCGGGAAAACTCAAACCTCGAAATTTTCTCTTTACATGCCAGGTCAGAGCCCATCATTTAAAGGGCAGACAGATATTAAAAACAGGAATACAACCTACTCACTGTGAAAGGCTGCACCTAAGCCTCTGCTGTTGTGAGTAACAGTGTATCAGTAGTCACCCACTGTGCAGAATGACGGGGGGACCCTAAGGCTACAAGTGAGCAGATCCCCTTGGGACCCTAAGGTCCAATGCAGCTTGGGGAAGGACACTCGGTAGGAAGACGTTCTGCTGAGCTGGTCTCGGTTAGGTGGGGTGCTACATGAATCTGGTAGCCATAGACCATGAGAGTTTGTCAACAGGCACCTTCTGTGCCTGATGGCAGATGGGAATTGGGGATGCTGGCATGGTAACTCTCAGTTCCTCACTGAAGTCCAGGAGCAGTCAATTCTTTTAGGGATACCGCGAGAATCTCAGGTCGTGTCATAGGCCTAATAATAAGCCCACAATAACTTTCCATTGCAGGTTGGAGGCATCGGAAACAAACAGTCTGCCCCTAAGGATACTGTAAGCCAGTTAGTAAGATGTAGACACAAGGGAACCCTTCACGTCTTAAGCAATATTTTATTGTCCCATATGCAGTCCGGGAAAGCTCTTTCCTGAGAAGAGGCAGAAGGAGCAATCCGAGGGAAATAGTAACAGACTTTTAAGAGGGCACACTTATGATTTAGTACGGAGGGGGCTGGGACCTGAATCTTGACAATGCCCTTTAGTGAACTGTTGATTTAGGGATAGGGATCTATGGGTTGGAATGGTAGAGAGTGCAGAAGGGTGGGGGCAAATTCTTGACTAGACGAGTTGGTTGGCTTGTTGATTTTAGGGCTAATGAGTGGAGAATCTTATCAGGATATTCTGGAAAGTCAGGAAAGTGCAGAGTGGTGGGGATTGAGCAGCATCTGCTCTCAGGCTGCAAAACCTCCATCTTTTTCTTGCTTGGCTGGAATGTGAGAATTTTCAGTTTTGTCGTTTTCTTTTCTTGTCTCCTATCTCAGATTTCCCTCATTGAGTACACAGAGAAATCAAACAAATCAACCAAGTGAAACTAAAATAGACTTTTTTACCTATAAGATCGAAGTAGTGGGTGCCAGGATGGGAGAGAGGCAAGTAGGAAAAATGGGTACAAAAACTAAATTACAATACAGGAGAGAATTGAGCTATTAACTTATGATGCACACCTTAAAGTGTACAATCTTTGCTACAACATTCATTCAATATGATTTTTTTAAAGTGAACATACAAATTGAAAATTCTCAAAGAAATTTAAGCAGTATAATGAAATAACTACATCAAGATATCAAAAAACTGTCAAATGTTAATCACTTTAAGCAGGCAACAATAGATAAGCAGCACATCACATATATCAGAAATTACTCTTGGATTATCAACTGACTTATTATCAGAAACCTATGGTCTAGAAGCAGAGAAATAATATATTCATTTGCTGAAACACATAAGCTGACAACCAGAAACAGTATAGCTGGTAAAACTTTTCCTTCAAAAACTCCTTTGTACCATGTGCTACAAATATGAAGAGACATTTCAAATAAAGTGAAAGGGCAATAAACAGCAAACAAAACCCTGTTAAAATATTAAAACACACAAGTAATGGTAATACAGTATCATATTTCAAATTGTGCTGATCGCTTTAAATCTAGCATAAGAATTTTTAAATAGCAATACACAAAATGCAAATTGACATTAATACACAATCAAAAAATTTTAAAGGAAAAGTTGAGGGAGAAATACAGGCAAGCAGAAAGGTTGAGGAGCAGGAAGAGAGAGGGAGAAGAAGCATATGTATGCTTATTTCATTTATCACAATGGTTGCTTTTTCCTGACCTGGGGACTTGAACACAAACAAGGTATGTGGTTTGCTACTTGGAGGCAACTGACTTAACCACAGATCAACCAAGATGTGTCACAATAAAGATAATTTTGTAACTAATTGTAGCAAATGTGTAGAGATCAGAGAAGGGAAGGGATGATGTTTTTAACTGCATTTTCAGGTTTGTTCTTAGTTAAAATTGGTTGCTATAACTTAAGGATGTTTCATTTAGTTGAAATAGCACCTACAAAGCAAATCAGAATCATACAAAAAACAATTCAGAAGTCAAAATAAGTTGCTGCAAAAGTGAAATAGAGGCAAATATATGAGAAACAAAGGAAAAAAAACCTCTAAGACAAAATAACTAACATAATGGCATTAGTAATATTCCCTATCAATAATACTTTAAAATGTAAATTTAAAGTATTTACTTTAAATGTAAATAGATTAAATACCCCAATTTAAAGGTAAGGACTGGTTGAAGAGAAAAACTTTAAAAACTTTGCAACTACATGCTTTTATAATTTATCTACTTTTTAATCTAAGAGTATAAATAAGTTAAAAGAATGGGCAAAATATACTCCATTCATTGGGTACTCTGAAAAAGAACATGTATACAATGAGGTAATGTCAGTGGTTTAATGCTATGATGTTAACTTTTCTATAATGACACAATGCATTGCAGACAAAAAAATGACAAATAACTATGATTCTTAAATTCAAATGTGGTGTGGAACAAATATGTGCCAAGTAAAAAAATTTTTGTTGCTGTTCTTTTTTGTTAAATATTACAGATTTCATCAAAGTTGTGTGGAAATGTTTTAAGGACAGAGAAGGGGGGAAGGAAGAGGAAAAAGAACTTTTAATTTAGATGCTTATTTTGGTGATTGCCATACTCCAACTTCATAAACTTGGTTCCGTAATCTTTATCTGATCTAGACACCAGTTATCTCAGGCACCTGAGCCACTATTGTGCACATACCTTTAAATACATTTAAAGATTTTTATCTTTACTTTTATTAAAGGACTATAATTGCAGTATTATATATGTCTAAAACGTGTATCACTGTAAAGCAACCTCTGTATATAATACATTAAGTTTGTCAGCCAGTTTTATCCTTCACCATATAATTTACCCTTTTACTTGATTTGCTCCTCTCCCCTTCTGACTTAATAAGAACAATTACCTGTAAATTCTTCTGTGTGTTAGAAATGGAAGCATTACACATAACAGTACATTTCATTATATAACATATACCACATCTTTTTACAATATGGGAGTAAAAATAAAATAAACATACTTACATAAATTAATACAATAGACTCCAGAAATAAAACCATATATATATAAATAAAATCACAATTTCATTGATCAAATATATAAGTCAAATTATATAAGAAAAATTATCTCATTTAAACTAGATGCTGCTCAAGAAAAGAATACATTAACTAAAATTTATTACTGATAAATATCTAGAGACAAAGTTACTAAATAGGGACAAAAGACAACTAATATGTAATATAATTGAAATATAACTGGGCTACATTTTAGAAAAATATCATACTTTGATTTTTTTATCAAATTTGCAGATAAAATGAAATTTTAGTCACTAATCAAGTCTGCCATGCAATCAAAGCTATCAAGTACAGTTCATACTTTAGCACTAGTGTTTCTATTAGTCTATTAGACACATGCTTGAGACACAGGTTCTGACTATTGGGAGCCATACTAAAGAAAATAAATCCATGATTTGCTATAGAGCAAGGAGGCACTTAGTCATGTGCTAGGTAGAAAATTGGTAAAGGGGTAAAGAAGTGTGTTTGGTCCTAAAAAAATAGCTTTTACAGTTGAAAAATAAATATTACAACAACAAAAAATATTATAACAACAGTGATGACAATAGCATATACAGCTATTTCTATAATACTATTGTTCTACAAGCAAGTCTTTACTCTTAACATTAACAATAATTTATTATTTTAAATTACCATTTTACATTAGAAAATTGAGAGTTTCAAGTACAGACTTTATTTAAAATTATCTTTACTAATACTTGAATAGTACCCACACTGGAATTTTGGTAGTTTTGTTTACTTTAAATGTGAATTTTAGCTGGTTATATAATTCTGAGAGAAGCACATTGTGAGTAAGTGTTTGGTGTATCTTTATAATTCGAACAATTGCAGCGTCAGTCTGATATTGTCGATCCTGAAAAACTCTTTCTCTAATAATGGTATGTTCCTCTACCTAATAAAAGTAATTAAAAGGAAGTTTTGACACATAAATTTTGACTACTTACCCTCTTTGACTAAATTATGTCGACAGTCTTAAAAGAATGAAATTTTGTAAAACAAATGTAACAAAAAATTTATATCACCTTTTTTCTAACTGAAAGTTTAAGCCAATTCTGAATTTTTTAGTCTTCCTTTAACAAAAATCTAACATCACCATGACTTAAATTTTCCAGTTCCTTTCAGTGGTCTTTAAATGTGATGCAAAAAGCACAATGTAAAATTTATCTTATTCACATTAAAATTGGCCCATTAGTAAGTATACCACTATTATTCAAGATATAACTTTATTTTTCTATTTTATGTGAAATAAATTAGTTTCAGAAATTGCTCTCATTTTAACCTCTGACAACTGTAAAATATGCCTATAAAAACATGCCTGATGAATTACTTTAAAATGTGTCTCTTATAGTCTAAGCACATTTTAACTTTTAGTTTCAAATATTAATAATTTCTTCTAAATCCCCCAGTCTCTTCCAGTGCCTCTAAGTCTCTAGCTAAAAAGAAATATATTCTTATTTTCTGGATTCCAAATCATAAAGACCCCAGAATTCTTAAATCTAGATTGACATGCTATTAATATCTCTAATATTTGTATTTTAAAAATTACATGAATTGTTTCCTTTCATCATTATCATGGTCCTTCAACGATCATTAAAACCCTTCTTTTTAGTTAGCTATACTCCAGCTTTCCCACTAGACATTTCTAATAAAAATATCTTTATCTTCTATCATTCAACATTTTTACTGAATTTTTTTTAAATATGTGTAAATAATAATGTACACTTTGGTATCATTTAGTGTATTTATCTACAGAAAATTGTAAAACTTTTCCATCACCCCATATCCATCACCAAGCACACATTAAGAATTACTTCTCTTTCCTCTCTGACACCAGTATCAATGAATTTGCCTTTTCCTCATATATTCTATGAAAGGAATTTTATATAGTGCAAATTTTTATTTCTAGTTTCTTTCACTTAAAAATGCACACTATCTTCACAGTTCTCTTATACTACAGATTATTTTCATTCTTTGTCCATTTTTATAGATAATTAATATTATATTTATGAAGAGATCAAAACTTATCAATTTATCCACTAATACATGTTGGGTTATTTCCACTTTTACATAAAATTCTGCAAAAGAATTTAAAAATCTTTGATGTGACAGTTGAGGAAAAACTTAAAAATTATATGTAACAAAAAGGGAAAGAGAAGCTACTTATCAAAACTATTTTAAGAGAAAACCGTATATTGATAAAGAATCCAGAGACATTCCAAATTAAGTAATCATAACCTGAAAGAGCTAGAAATGAAAAACAAATGAATCCAAAGAAAATAAAGATAATTAAAAATATTAGAAAAAAATTCAATTGAAAACATATACCAGACTCTGGCAGAAAAAAAGAAAACGCTAAAAACTAAGATTCAAAAATGAGAAGTGAGATGACAGCACATATTTCAGAAATACAAAGAACCGTGAATCATAAATGACAGAGAATGATTCATCTTGAGCAATGCAAAGTTTCCTATAGCCATACAACCTCTCAAAACTAAACCAGGAAGATGTAGATAATGTGAAAAGAGCAATCATAAGTGCAGATACTGAAGTCATAATCAAGTTTTACTTAAAAGACAGGACCAGGATAGGATCACTTCATTAGTGGATTCTACATAATATTCACATAGCTAATTTTACTCTGCTTAAACTCAACATAAAACTGAAGGAGGCTAAGCCACCAGTCAGAGCCCACTGTTTTCTGAATTCTGTTTATCTCAAAACAAGTAGTGAAATACCTAGCAAAAGAAACCTATTGTTGGATACTTCAAAGATACTCATTTAATGGGTCTTCTTGCTGACTGGATCCACACGTTTCCTCTCTCTCCTTGGGTTTTGGTGTTCATGCCTGTGACTCTAGGGGAAAATACTACATTCCTGATGCCAACTCTAGTCTAGCAGGCTAGACTCTGAGGCCAAAATATGGGGCTCACCTTAGGGCTAACAAAATCAATGAGTGTGGAGATAATATAATTAAAGGAAGCCCAGTTTCCTACACCAGGTGTATTATGGGCAAGTCAACACCCTAACCAAAGGACTTTAACATCACCCCACCCATCAACAAAAAAAAAAAAAAAAAAAAAAAAAAAACAGATTGGCAAAGACATAGAGGAGACAGTATTATGTGGTGCCTATCAGTGATCACATAGTAACTACATATGGTCCAGTAGGACTTCACACAAACCGTAAGGGCTGTTGCAAGGAAGTCTCCCTCTTCACAAGAAAACCAAACTTTATGCTCTTATAAGTCATGCTCTAAATATACTCTCTAAAACACAAGCTGCTTTAACTATGCCCGATAAGCCACGAGTGCCAGAGAGAAACCCCACAGTGCCAGATGGAACCCCTGTTTTTTACCCATCATGCTGAATTGTTCTGCTCCCTTTGAAGAAACAGGCACACATGGGGGAGGATAATTGTCTTTCTCCAAGGCTCCTGTTTCCTCACAGGGTGGCAACTGCACAAGTGCTGTGGCCCAGTTAGTCTATCACCTATAATGTAGCACAAAAGTGTCAACTATTTTGGGTTCCCTCAACAGACTCCCCTTTTGCCTTGTGTTAACAATGGCCCTGTTTATTAAAAATGGGACAAAACTGAATTTATATCAAAATGACAGGATGTCCAGGAAATATGGAAATTTTTAAATAAAACAGTCTGCCTTGTTTTAATGACACTCTCTAAACTCAGAAAAACAGTGGGGGAACAAAAAGAGAACTATAACAAAGATAGAAAGTATATTATATCTATCTATCTATATCTATATCTATATCTACATGTAAAGCCTCTGGAGACTCACTCTTGCAGAGGAAATTATTCTACACTTAAGGCCTAATGAGAGAATCTAGGATAGTCTCCTTATATCAAGGGATTAGGAAGTTGGTTTATTTTGGGTTCCGTTTTACAGTATGAGATAAAGATCCTGGATATGGGGAGAGAACAGTTCAGCCCCTGCATCATTATTTCAGAAAATCAGGAAATTGCTGCTATTCGACACACTTGGAGTTTATTGCCTCTGGTTTTCAGCTGAAAGTACTTCTTCAATCCTGGGTTTCAAGAAGTTATCTATGAGAGCTCACTATTGTTCCTTTCATGTCATTATCTCAGAATATTAAAGGACAATTCTAGTCCACACATCCATATAGGAAACTTTAATCTCAAGAGACAGTTTCAAAAAACAGCCAAGGTCACTATATCATATGATGAATAAATTCTTTGCATGCTGTCATCAGCTTTGTAAGGCAAGAATGGTTAACACCCCAGGGCCCTGAAGATATCTAGTAGTGATTCTGAGACATCAGAGTTTAAAAGGCATATCCCAATATTTAAAAAGATCAAACATACACAAATTTCAACATTTTAAAATTTCATGTTTTAAAAACTGACAAACAAATTCTCTCTCCGTATAATAATAATTATAATCCCAAACATATATCAATCATTCAATAAATGAACTTCTTTCTTCAGAAGGAGAATAAACTGTGACATTCTTTCCCAACATAAAGCTAGGATATTTTAAAAAATTAAAGTAAAATGTTATTTAAAAGTCACTTGCCTCTTTAAATTCAGCTCTAAGTACACAAGGTCTAAGAGTTGACTGCCATTGAAGTTTTCGGCCACTATGCTTACTTAAGTAGAAATTTTTGAAATTTTCCTGAAGTCTTTCCATCTAAAGGAAAGAAGTCAAAATTTACACATTAGCTGTATGTCTACAAAAGTTGTTCTTAAAACTGTATGGTGATACCTTGTTAAAAATAAATCATGCTTTAAAAACCCATTTAAAAAATTTTAAAAATGCTGTGGAGGGATAAACTCTGGACACAACGAAACAGACTACTATCAGTTACTGCTGTTCAACATAATGCATTCTATAATTTAAATAAATTGCCCTTAATCTCCTACCAACATGACAGTATAATTACACAAGTTAAATTCATAGATAATGGAAGTATAGGTAACAGCTCTCAAGCTGCCAAAAGAATTTTTGAGAGAAACAACACATAGATGAAGGATTTAGTGGTTTTAAAAAAAGCCAAAAAAACATGCTAAGAATGTTGAAAAGGTATCTTTCAGAGAGCAGGAACCCCTAATTATTGAGCAGAGGGATAAAGAGAATAAATTATGAGCTGATGAATTTTTATTAAATGTCCAGTGTTAAAAGCTAAAGGAAGTAGACCAGTATATTCAAACTTCCATTTACCTATGTAATAAAAACAAACTTAATTAAATATTGAACCATTTTATCTTAAAGTTCTTTATCTAAAACGTGAATAACTACATTTCAAAATAATGAACATTAAGTTGATAACATAAAGCATGTTATAAAGTGTTACTAAAATGAAAATATCACATTATAAGCAGTCTGCTATTTCACATGTTTTTGTGTTCATCAGTGACATTCATACCTCTAAGGGTAAATGAATCTCTTTAGATTTATAGGCTGGCCAAAAACTTGTCAGAATAGTCACAGCTGATTCAATGTTTCATAGTACATTCTGGTCCTGCATGTACTACAAAAAAGACAAGCATACACTGAAAATATAACCCCCAAACTAATGTCCTATTACATTAAAAAAATGTATTTATATCCTAAAAAGGATTCAAGAAATACAAAAATACAAACACAACACACACATCGAAAATGAATGTGAAAAGATAATAGAACTGAATTTTCTTTCAAAAAATAGTAATGATCTAAGTATGATTTAATGTAAGTATGAACCTTGTTGATAAAACATTATTATTGGGTAATCAAATTACTGAAGAATTTTTAAAATATTTAATACATGCAAGTATTTTAGAATAGGAATATCTGTTTTAACTGGATCATGATATCTTTGGAAAGTTCCATATCTAAACATTCCTTGAAGCTTATTAGTGAAAGCAGTTTCACATTCTGTAAAATATTTTAAAAACAATCTATTAAGGTTGCCATTCCAGAAAACTACTTAACAGTGAATTCTAAAGTCAGTCTCACCAAATTCACCCCCTCTTACAACACTGAGAAAACTTGCAAAAACTGTCATATTCTATTTTCTCCAAATTATAACTCAAAGGTTGTCATCAACTAAGGAAACAGTTAGCTAAAACTAAAGAAAGGTTAAACAGTTATTTGTGTTTTACTCATATCCCAGCAATTTCCAATGTTATGTCTTAGAGAAAACGGTTTCCGTTTCTGATGTTAGGACTTAGTTCCCAAGAACCTATGTTTGTGTGAACCTGACTGATGTTTTCCAGAGTAACTAATGAAAAGAATTTTCCTTTGCCCATAATCATGACTCTTAATAGAGCATTTATAGAACCAAAATATTCAATGACTAGCAATATTTTCCTCCCTAACACATTTGTATTAAGTAACAGACATGACAAAATACTAGGAAGAGAAAATATTTAAAAGCTTTTGAAGAGGGAATATGGGAATATGGGAACTAGTCACATATTGACCTACATTAGAAAGCACATTCTAAATAAGGTGAGTGAAAAGTAAATCAACTGTAGTTGATAGATTCAGAGAAAGCAAAATGAAAGGCCTAAAAATAAAATAGGTAGTGAAAGGACATTACATTACTTATGATACAAGAAACAGATCTAACAAAAACACTGAAAAAAAGTCACTAAATAATTTCAGTGCAGAAGAAGCAACAGCAAGCCTTATATAGAAAAAACTGATGGCTTCTATATTTATCATATCTTAATAGTGGAAATGTAAAATGACTAGCAGAGTAGTCTAAAGTTAATGGTAGAGAGTTTTTAGAGATCAAACATTAGTAAGCAATACAGATTTATCAAAAACAAGCAAAGGGCCAGTTTTAAATATGAGGCATAGAAAGAAATAACAAAATATAGATATCTATAATAAAAACATAAGTTAATAGAAATTGTCCCTTAAGGATCATTCTACATTTAAAAAAAAAATCAACTAAAGTATAATGAAAGACCTAAAAGATATCATAAACAAAAAAAACTAAGGGAAAACTAGATAATGTTATCTAACAACAACAATAACAAAGGTAAAAAGGGACAATAACAGCTATTAAAAAAGCAGTTCAACAGATGATTTGAGAGAACTAGTTGACATGAAAATAGGTCAGATAAAAGTACCTCATCTGAAGAGCAGAGAGAAAAACGATAAAGAAAAGAAGCAGAATTTATAATACCTGTGGAATACAATCAAATATGCCATTGCCATAGATAATGAATGCCAGAAAGAGTGTATTGACAAATGAGCAGACAGAATATTTCCCAAATTTTCGACATTGAATTAAGGATAATAACCCACAAATACAAGGTGGTCTAGGAATCCAAGAAGTTTAAATTCAAACACTGCTCATCAAACTATCTTGAAAACAGCAAGATAAAAATTATCATATGGAATTTATTCTCAGTATAACTACTGGGTATCGCCAGACGGGAAGACAGTGGGACAATATATTTAAAATGCTGAAAGGGGGAAAAAGCCTGTCAAATATGAATTGTATATGTAAAGAAAAGACAAAAACAAAGAGCTGCATATTGAGTGAGTTTTGAATAGTTCTGTTCTAGATTTACCTAGAAGAAATGCTAACGACTTAAGGATGGAGTCATAATAGACAATAAGTGAACGTTTTAAGAAGTAAACAAAAGTCTTAACAAAAAAACTGCCAAAGGAAACCATGTAAGTCAACAAAAAAATCAGTAGCACTACATTTTTGATTGGAAAGTCCACTATTTCCTGTATGATTTATTGACCAAAGTAATGAACATGTATTACTGTCCATGCAATGTATGAAAATAACAAATTATAAAAGGCTGCAGTATAGGAGGAATAATTATTTGTATTACAAGACTCCAGCTCTTGGTAATTCAAACCAGATTTTTGTAAGTTTATGTTTACTTATTTCTCTAAAGAAACATATGTAATGTGAGACATAAAGAAAAAGGATTAAAAACATTTTACTATAAGGCCAATTTTTCCAAAACGAGACATTAAAACACACAAGGTCATAAAATATATAGCATAGAAAACAAATATCAAATTGGCAAAATACATAATTTTTGGTAATGACATAAAAATAGATTAAAGTCTCCAGTAGAAGACAGACATTACTGATTGCATAACAAAATCTGATGTACGATGTATAATGATGTATACAATAGACTCAGCTTAGGAAACAAAAATAGTTGATGTGTATAAAAGAACATGGTTAATTATACCTATTTACAACAACCTATTTGATTTTTACATCAAAATCGCCATTTAAAATGACATTTTGTATGATAAACAGCAGAGGGAAGGGGAGGAGGAGGGAAAAATGTTGCTTTTCAAAGAGCTTTAATCCTTTCACTTCTTAGAAATAATCAGAGAGAGATAGATACTTTGGCGTATTATTATACCACAACCTGTAACAAGCAGAGAAGAGAAAATAAACACACTGATGAAACTATCTTATTTATACAGTTTAGAAAACTCTAAATTTCTGAATATAATAAAACAGGTAAAAATTTGAAAATAATTTGCCTGTGATAACACAAGATAATAGTGCTGTAATGACAAGTGTATGTATATTTGGATGTCTGCATGTATGCTGTTAATACTAAGTTATAACATGGTTAAAGTTGCACACCTTGTTTAAGTTTGGACAGCAACTGACTTTTCTGCATCAGTTGAAACACTCTCATCGACTAAGAGACGTTTTGCTAAATCTTTTTTATTGAAGGCTTCCAAAACATCTTTCCCTGTAATTTTAGAGAAAAAACCTTAATGTCGGATTTGAAAAATCAAAACTATTAATACCATGTGCCAATTAAATGAGATATTACTTGCAAAAATATTTGAAAATCATACAAATAACACCATTTACAAAAGCAAAAACCTAGCACCATGTCTCTCAATGTATGTGTCAGATTTATAATTTAATATTGTTCAGAGGGAGGGCTATGGAAAATGATGAGAAATCTTGGTAATCTGGTGGATAAGAGGTTGTGTTGACATATACTTGAGCAATGGGGAAACTGTACAGATTAGAAAACTGAACACACAAGTTATATCAATTTGTAAAACAAAATTACTGCAATACATATTATTATAAAGTAAAATAGTAAAAATAAAAAATAGTATTGTTAATTGTAAAGGAATGAAGTCTAATACTTACTACATGTATAAGCCTTGAAAACACAGTACTAAAGGAAACAATACAAATACAAGAATTCATTTTTATATGATAGCTTTCAAATAAAATATGCAGCATAAGAGAAAATCATAGGAAGACAAGTCAGATTACTGATTGACACAGGCTGAAGGCAAGAAGAGAATACAAGATGGATGCTTATTCTGTAAGAGATTTATGATATTTGGAATGATAAGAAAAACATTCTGAAACTAGATACTGATCCTGATTAATCCAACAATTTAAATGTAAACAATGCCACTGAACCATTAATTGAAATGGAAATTTTTATTTTATTATTTTATACCATAATAAAATGATCCAATTTAATTTATGTTGGAATGAGTACGTTAATAAGTTCTTTTAATATCTCCCACATACCTTAACTCTGAGAGACATATGAAAGAAAATTACTCACCATAAGTGAATCTAAATAAAATTATTATTTTATTTAGCAATTATTCCAGTTCTTCATCTGTTGCTTCTTTATTACCTGCATGAAGTTTTGAATCCACATATTTTGCTATGATATAAAAAGTATGTGCTAATTAAGGCTGTATTTTCAAATACATAATAACATGGATTAAAAAACATTACCTCAAGTACACACTCTTCCTATAATTAGGCACACTGATCCTCATGAAACAAAATGAAAAGAGCTGAGGGAAGGAAGTATAACAAATATCAAACATAGCTATTTAAAGTACTTTATATACTTCTATAACCTCAATGTCCAGATATTACAAAACAATAATTCCCTCATTAATCTATTTTACAGATGATGTAAATATGTACAATTTTTACTTAAATGTTACTATATGAAATACAATGGTTATATGTAATGTAAAAATCGGAACTAATTTTGTCAATTCTAAAGCTTTAACGATTTAGTGTTATAGTTTTAATATATAAGGAAATATAAGTTGCATTAATTTGAAATAGAAGAAGTCAACTTACTTGATGCTTTGCTTTTTCTAAATGTCAGTGAAAATAATTTTTTAAATCAAATTTATTACATACTGTTAGGATTTCACTTATTTAAAAAAAGGCAAAGAAGTGAGTTTAAAAAGTATGAGTCCTACTGATTTAATTTCTAAGTTAAAGGCACAGATGTTTTCAAAGTCCTGTGTTAAAATAGTGAAACAAAGGTATAATGTCTTTTGAAAATTTAATTTGAGAAAAATGCATCCTTATAATCTCTGATTAATCATCATTCTGGCAATATAATGAGAAAACAGGTCAAATCTCATCTGTATTAACACTTTTAAAATGAATCAAAAACATTTTTTACTTAGAAGCTCAGCTGGCTTATTTAGTCTTTTGTTAATAAATGCTTCAAAATCTTCTTTCATAGCAACAATAAACTTCACATTCTTGAGAAATGAGGTTTTGATAATAAAGTCAATCTTATCTTTAAAATCCAAAAGTTCTTTCACCATTGTTTTATCCTTCTCAGGATTAATAACAATGCTGCTACCAAATTTATGGAAAAAAAAGTATCTGAATTTAGTATTCGTTTTAGAGCAAGTAAATCCCAGAGCAGTAACTATTCAATAAGCTGCAAAAAAAAAAAAAAAAAAAAAAATGGTATTGAGGAATAAATGTATGATCTCTGGAAGAGAAGTCAACAAAAATAAGATCCTTATAGCTTATCTAATATTGAAATCCACCTATGGAATTCAAAAGGCAACACTAAAAGTATATTTCAAACACTGGAAAAAATTCCTTGTCACAAAAATTGCACATACAGAAAAGCCTACTCATTCCAAGTGAGGAAAACTTAAATAGTACTTGACAAACAAACGCCAAGAAAGTTACTTGTTAACAGAAGCTCTCTACTAAAAATACTATAGGAAATCCAAGTGGTTGCAATGAAATAATATCAGACAATAATTTGAAGCAATATTAAAAAATAGATTATTATACTGACATGTAACACATTACACACATTTTAAACATTCATGTTGTGATGCACTGTTACTTCAATAAAATTAAGCATCTATGTATAGATATATTTATTTTCATAGGTAAGTATAAAGGTCAGTTTATTTTATTTGCAGTTTTTAGTGCTTTCTTCATATACAATCTAAATACAAATGTTTGTTAAAAACAAGCATTTTTAGATTAATGTAAACATATATGTAAATGAGTAACAAAAACAAAAATAAGGTGAAAGTGCAAGAATGAGTATATACTGTTCCCCTAAGTTATGCTTACTCAAATTAAACTTTTAAACAGTTATTTGAAATATCTAACTGAACCACAAGAAAAAATATTCAAATATACATAAAAATAAATAAAAGGGGAAGCTAAACTATAAACTAGAAATATATGCAAAAGAAAATAATATGGAGGAACCAAGGAAAAATAAATATACGGCATGCAAAAAAAGTAAAATAGTAGAAGTACTAAATTTTCAATAATGAAATGCACAGAGAGAAACTCTTCAATAAATGGTCAAGCCTAACAGAATTGATTTAAAAGCATCATCTACCTTTTCTAGACTCACTGTTGACTAAGCCATAGAAACTGGTTCAAAGTGAAACGTGAGTTATCATACAAATATTAACCAAAAGATTGCTGCAGGGGTTACAGTATAATTATACAAAATAACCTTTGTTCCAGGAGAAAAAAAAACTAGTGAAAAAAATCAATTCATCAGAAAGATATAATAAGCGTAGAGCTAAAGCTTTAAAATATAAAGTAAAATTAATATAAGAGGAGATAAAAATTCTACAATAAAAACTGAACAATTTAATCATTGTACTACAAATAATTACAGGAATTCAGTAACAATAAGTAAGAAAATAGAGGACTCATACAATATTATAAATAACTAGACTGTTAGAGATCTATAAACATTCTACTCAACTTCATCTGAAGATGTGTATTTCTTTAATGCACGTGAACCATTTCCAACAACATTTTGATCACAAACCTCAGAGCAATAAATTTTGGAGATTGAAATCATACAATGCATATTACTATCTAGGAAAATATAGTGAAACCAGAAACAGCTATAAGAAGAAAAACTGTAAAACAAAATATGTAGAAAACAATGCAGTAGTAAACAAGTGGAAGACTAAAATATCAATTAGGAACATAAAAAACAAACCAAAAACTGAGAAACAATTGAAAATAAAAGTACAGTAGACCAAAAATGACACAAACAGGCTCAAAGGAAAATTAATGCCTGCATGAGAAACATCTCAAATGAAAAATCTAACTTTATAACCCAGCATTAGAATAAGAGAATGGAAATAAAATACACAGAATAGAAAAATCAAGAATTAGTGAAACTAAGTATAGCAAGATCAACAAAATTGGCAAATGAGAGTGATATCAGCAGATGGTATAATAGGTGATGCCAGTCTCTAATTCTCTACACAAAAATATACATTAAGTATTGACAGGTAAGAGTGCCTATGTGAAAA
Organism: Solenodon paradoxus; assembly: GCA_004363575.1. Taxonomy (NCBI): domain Eukaryota; kingdom Metazoa; phylum Chordata; class Mammalia; order Eulipotyphla; family Solenodontidae; genus Solenodon; species Solenodon paradoxus. The sequence continues at coordinate 21,796 of RJWH01006657.1, forward strand.
TACTAGAAGGTTGGGGTAAGATGGAAGAAACTTCTTAGAGTATGTGTACACACCCACACAAAAGAGAAAATATTCACAGAAGATTAAGTTGAGCAACTGAAACCTAGATTCTCCCCAGGCTGACCCATGCAACAACACTAAGAAGGTCAACTTGCATCTCTAATTTCTCCAGTGGAGAAAAGAGAGTTGAAGCCAAATTTATCTTTGCAATGTTCCAGAGTGTCTCCAAGAAACCCAATTCTTTATATTGCCTCACAGAGAACACAGGGAAAATATGCAGGCTAGCTCATCTCCAAACCTGTCCTCCAATAATTCTTGAAAGGACTATTACAAAAGGGGCAATGGCAACAGGATAAACCAAGTCTCAAGAATGGCTATAAACAGTAATGTAAATTCAGAAGCAGAAGCAAGAACAATAAGAAAGAACAAAATCAGGAAAAAGAAAAAAACATCTCTATACACATGTTAGTATATCAGGGAGTTATTCTATAAAACAATATCATGGAATGATAAAATTAGAGACAAGCCATGTATTACCTACTAAACCCAACCCTGAGTAGGTAACAACTGGAAAGAAGATAAAACAGAAGAAATCAACACTGAAAACCATCCAAAGAAAAGAGCAAAAAAACAAACACACACAAAAAACATTAGAAGAAACAAAAACAAAAACAGAAAACAAAGGCTCAAATGACAGTAACAAAGTGCTATACATTAATTATTATCTAAGTGTGAATGGACTCAATTCACTAAAGACAGAATAGCTGAAAAGATTAAAAACAAAGCAAACAAAAATAAATAAAGCAGGTCCTGTGGATAATAAGAATAATTAAGAAAACACTTTCAGCAGAGCTGAAAGTAAAGAGCTATGCAAAAATACATCAAAGCAATGAGTATGAAAGGAAATATGAGGAGCTGCAATACCAGTATCACACAAGATAAACTTCCTAAAAAGGTTAACAGAGAAAATGACAGATCCTACATTATAGTAAAGTGGGTAATCCTTCAGGAAACAATGACTGCCATTAATATATATTTGCCAAAAGATAGACCATAAATATAAAAAACAATGAGAGAGCATAAAGGGAAATATTGACAGTAAAACAATCATTACTTGTAAACAAAAACATTAAAGGGAAAAGAAATCACATCCACAGTAACATCAAAGAAAGATGAAATATCTGAGAATAAACTTAATGAAGGAAGTTAAATGAAATGAAAACTACAAAACCTTAACCAAAAACAGCAGGAGACACTAAAAGATGGAAGAATATTCTGTATACATGGATTGAAAAATTAACAGTCAAAATAGCCAACCTACCTGAAGAAACATATAGATGTATAACATATCCCCATATCAATATTCAAAGGTAATTTTTTCAAAAAAATGGAACAAGTAATGAGAAAGTCTTGAAAAGTCAACTATTCTCAGAGAAAAGAGCAGTAGAGGAATAATATTTTCTGACTTCAAACTATAGTAAAGTTCAGTTGTCATCAAAACATCAAAACAATTGAACGCTGAAACAAAATCAATAGCCTAGAAAACAAGTTAATCTATGACAAAGCAGATGGTAGCATACACAATGAAGGAAGGAAAGTCTATTCAACATGCAATTTTAGGAAACTGGACAAACACCTGCAAAAAACAGTAGAATGACACACAAAATTAACTTAAAAATGGATCAAAGGCATGGACATAAGAGCACAAACCATAAAATATATAGAAGATAATATAGGAAAAATGCTCGATGACATCAAACTCAAAGATGTCTTTCGGATGGCAACTTATAGCAAAAGAAACTAAAGAAACTTAAACCATTGTAACTACCTTAAATAAATGGAAAGTCATCCTGTATGTGTGAGTCAGAACATTAGTAAAATGCTCAGTATCCCATTACTAATTTTAATTAAATCAGTCAAAATTCCAGTAACATTTTTCACAGAAACTTCTTAAAGTACTAAAATTCCTATGTACCCAAAGAGCCCAAGCCATTTTAAGAAAGAACAAATCAGAGATGTTACATTTCCTGATTTCAAATAATATTACAGAGTTATTGTAAGCAAAATATATGGCGCAGGTCTAAAAACAGAGGCAAAAGTCAGTGGAGCAGAATCAAGAATCCAGAACTACACCTACAACAGCAATTAGTGGCTTCATGTTTTAAAAAAGTTTAAAATTATCAAAATTTATAATACTACAGTAAAATCCTTTTTCTAAAATACTAGTTATTAGAGCATATATTGTCATCAAGTTTATGTTCTTGTTTTACAGTCACTCATATAGCAATACTATTTTGGTTTTGAGGAAGATTGCATTTTATTTTCTGAAGTCCTGATTTCTATAATAGATTGTAATTATGATTTTAATTCTAGAAATTTGATAATAGATATGCTTTATTGCAATAACACTTCTTTGATTTAACCCAAAAAAGTTCAATGATGAATTTTCTAAACTTAATTTCCTGGTTTGGTTATCAGAAAGAAATACCTATTTACCAAGCATTTCTTTGGTGAAAATAAAGAAGAAAGAAAAAAAAAGCAAAAGGGGAAAATGAGTATTTATTTTGATTCAATCAAATGAACAGATATTAACCTGTTTAAATAGAAAATACGAAGCAAATATATATACAGTTCTTACTGTGTATTTGGGTGTAGGTAGGGTCTAACTGTTGACCTCTTCCTCTAGAATTTTTTTGGTATGGTAAAGACACCCAGGAACCTATAAAGAAAAATATTTAGCTATTAAAACCATCAGGGAACATAAAGCGCAATAATTATAGGGGAAAAAAAAGCACGCGAATAAAAACACTCGTGTCTTTAAAGAGTATAGTTTCATATTCTTGATAATCATACTTACTTGGTTAGTCCATTTTTATTTAGTCTGAATGATAAGACGTATAAAACTGAGTAAAATATGCAACTGAGAATTCTGTGGTTAAATATTAACATAACGAAACCATAGGTTTTGTGAAACAAAGGATGTCAGAAATGAAACATGAAATTGGTAATTGAAAAATAGTAGAGTAATACAATACTCTTATAAATAACATAGGATGTATAGGAATGTACAAGAACAACATCAGGTATATATACATATATACACACATATATATCAATATATATGTATGTATAGACAGAGAACACAAAAACATATACATATTTACATAAATCCATTATGTATGAAGACACACAATTACACATATGCATCCACACATATATAAGATTTATAAAACATCTAACATATCCAGTATATATGAGATAATCCAACTCAAATATCAACAAAGAAAGGACTTAAGTAACATTAAAATTAACAAGATTCAACAGACACAAATAATATGCGTTCTCTCAAATGCATGTAGATCAATGTGCAGGAGGGATCATGCTGCAAAACAAGTCAATAAATTTTAAGAGAGACTATAGTCAAATGCCATGTGATAATAATGAAGTGAACAGAGAAGATGAATTTTGGAAATTAATAAATATATTAATAAAAATAAAAAAACAACAGATTTGTTTAGTGTAGCAAATAAATTATAAGGGAAACCAGAAAGTAATATGAATGCAAATGAAGATAGAGTATATGACAGAATATAGCTGAAATAACAGTGTTTAGACAAATACTTTCAATGGTAAATACTTAAACTGAAATACAATAATCTCAAAATAACCTGTCAGGTGAAAATATCTAAGGTAAACCTAAAGAAAGGGAACCTCATTTAGCATACAATTTTATAAAACATGGAGAAAAACAAAAAAATCACTACCATCAAAAGTTGGTTCATTAAAGAATGAACTACACTAACAGATCTTCAGCAAGCTGACCAAGAAAAAAAGAAATGTAATATAATACATGTCTAACTACTATTTCAGAACAGATAGCAAAAACCTATCTTTTTCAATGAGGTATTACTTAATAATGTGCTCTATGAATTATCAAGTAATGTATAATTGTCATCTTGATTTCAAATACTTCTCTGTTTTGCATAAGCTTTCTTCCCTCTGCAGCATAAAATGCTCTTGTTACTTCTAAAAATTTGTTCTCGAGTCTTGATAAGTCTAAGGAGTAATATATAAAACAAACTCAATTAAAACTGTCTCCTTTTTAAAAAAAAATTACTGTTTCATTAGTTTACAATAAGTATTACATAAGTGTTAGGAGAATAGATTCACACCAGTCTCAGGACTGTACTTCCAGTATGAGCTACCAATATCATATTAATCTTTCAATTTAAGGTTTGTTGCCCTCATCCTACTTACCCATATAGACACCAAAGCCTTAAATTCAGAATCCTGAGAAATTCTCTCGTTAAAAAATTATTTTTAAAATCGTTCTAAAAATTAATTTTAATAAGTTAATAAATAACTCACCTGCAAATCAGAAAACATATTTAAAAGCCTTTGAATCAAACATCCATCAACCATTTCACCATTTCTTTCCTTCTCAATCAACAAAAGAAATCCATCTACAGTTCTTGTCTAAACCTTTTTATCAAAAATTATATGTAATTTAAATAATTCAAGTCCCATATTACTAATAAAAAAACAAAACAGAATACTCTGAAGCATTTTTAAAACCCTATAAATTGAAGGTTTTTTTAGTTATATTTTTGTATATGAATGCAAACATACAATCCAAATAAAACACATCATCCTAATTCATTCTATCCAAGAATGCAAAATTTTTCTGGTTTTGAAACTTCATACTCAACCTAAACAAATCAAATTCAGAGTAAATAAAATACCCTGGATAACATATGAAGTTCAGAAATTTAAAAAAATAAACATTCAGAATAATTTTAATGTTCTTAAGATGTCTTATATTAAGTTCCACAGATTAGTGTTTAGAACAAAAGCAAATTTTTACATCAATTTCGTGACTATTTTTATGACATGTGAAATGTGAATCATTAATCTAGAATGCACCTTAAAGAAGATAGTTTATTGGCACACAAATAGAGATAAATTAATACTTGAAGTTGTGCCACCATGCATTCGAAAATAACTTTAAAACATAACATTTTAAAATAAATGTTAAAAACAAAACTTGAATGGCAGATACAGAGAAAATTATTTTTTCTTCTACTATATCTTCTTTCACTTAGGGCTAATAAAAGATGTTGCTATAAACAGTGTGTAATCTTTGAAAATAATTATTAATAGCCTTACCAAATAGAAGACAATAGTGAAATTTGAAAAAGGTAAGTTCTATCTAGGAACAGAAAAATGTTCCTGATCATCATCTGTCAGAAATGAAACAAAGATAAAAATTACATATGAGTTTACTTTGGCCAATTATAACCTACTAATAAGAAAAGTATATTATTTTTGTCATTTATCTTAAAACTCTGTAACTAGACTGCTAAAAAATATATAAGTAGTAATATTTTTGCCTTAGAAAGACAATCCTACAAAGCTTTCTTTCATTGTCTCTAGTGTCAGTCCTAAATTCCTCCTTAAATAATAGACTGAGAAATAGGAATAAAATTTATTCATATAAAGATTGTTTTTAAATAAAACAACTGATAATATCAGTGTTTATGGTGCAAAGATATCTTCAATAAAATGTTAGGTACATCATTAGATAATTGAAAAAAATAAGTTAAATTTGTAAAGGGTAAAATAAGAAGTAACCTGAAAAATTAACAGAAATCACAAGTAATGAGGAGAACAAAGACAAGATGTTATGGCTTTTATTTAAAGACACACATAGGAAAAGATACACTTTTGCTATGAACATGCTATTTCTGTATAAACTAATTGTATTTTGAACATGTAAAATAGCCATTCTCAAATATCTTACAGTTCTTTTACCCTTTTAAAATCCACTGATGAAACCAAAGAAGTTTAACTAAAGTGGGTTATGTCTATTGAAATTAACTAATTTAAAAAAATTAACTGTACAAAAATTAAGCTAAGGAAAATAATTATTAAATTTATATTTATTAACAAAATTTAATCTCACAACTAATTTTAAAGATTTACATTTTAAAACAGAAAATTTTATAAGACAAAAACTTTTATAAAGTGAATATATTTTAGAGATAACATATATAGAGGATAGTGAACATAGTTAATAATGATAGGTCATGCACTAGAGCATTGCTCAGAAAGTAAATCATAAATGTTCTCACCATGAAAAGGTATGGTACCGGAGGTTTATCTAATGGTATTATGGTAATCACTTTGCATTATATAATGTTTAAATCATCACCTTATATCTTAAACTTACACAACGTTATCTCTATTTCTCAAAAAATTTTGAGTTGATATTGTCAGTCTTAAAAAGTTGCAAATAACTTAAATGAACCTTCAAAAACTATAGCAGAACCCTTTGCAATCTCTGTATTCATTAGCGAATATTGTGTTTTTAGAAATTCTGTGCTTTTTGCATATCAATTAGAACATTTAAGACACCCAAGAACTAGCAGCCCTAGGAATACTGCAGAGAGTACTTGAAAATTTTATGGAAAGGGTTATTACACTGTCCAGAACATTTTCCCAGTGAATAGCATTGCTAAAGATTAAAGGAAAAGTGATACCACGATTCAATCTGAATTTTGTGCCAAAACTCACATCACTTACATTAAAAATGAACTTGACAACTAGAAAACTTTCAACTACAAGTAAGTTTTTACACTCTACCATTTGTCTGCCATGATTTTACCATTAAAATGTAGTTCACCATGTCATGGGCCCTATATCAAAGTTGGGAGGTGAGGTTTATGCGCATCTACTTCCAGATAGGACAGGCATTTTGCCATGCATGGAAGTACAACTACCCACTTTTCAGGAAACAAAACACTTTTGGGAACTTTTTACTCAGTGTTAGCTTAGCCGTCAATCACTCAGAGACAGGAATGGTTTTTGACTTTATAGCATTAATCATAAATATTTTAAATAAATTATATATCACCTTTAAAGTTTTTGATTACCAGCTTCTTAACAGAAACACTGCCAAGTCTGATACTGGCAAAACTGGAGAGAGTAGTGGGGTCCTTTAGTCATCTGTATGGTTTGCTGCCACTACAGAGAAAAGTATCAAGTTTCTGTTCTCAAATTGTTCTTCCTGAGAGTTAGCAGTAGATAAAGATGATGATGGGTATTCTTCAGCCATTTTCACATTCGGTCCTATAAAATCTTTACAAAAGAGCCAGGAAATATTTAAAGTATCATGACTAAGACACAAAATAATAAAAAATAAATACCTATGTGTGAGGGTAAGTAGTAAGGTTTGAGAATTAAGGAAAAAATGTAGAGGTAATAAATTAAGATGTAAAAAATGAAAGTTTGTGAAAAAACAAAGAACAGAATTAAAAAAGGAGATAAAACAGAGAGTCAAGGAGAGACAGGAAAAAGAAAAACTATACATATAGGCTAGGACAGAAATCTGGAAAGTATTTTAAAGAATACAGGCAGAAAGAGTAAGACTATCAGAGAAATATGTGAAAGGCTCAAATGAAATTAAGTCAACAAAAGTGGAAGAAGGAGAAAGAAGCAGAAAAATAAATCAGTGAAGTTTCAAAGATACAGGAAGACAAAGTGAAAGGTAAGGATAAAAAGAAAGTAGACTGTACAGAAATTTGAAGATAAAAGACAAAAAATTTCATCTTTGAGTAAAATGGCTCAATCTGTAACCACCGGAAGTGACTTTGCACAAAATTCTCTATGACACGTTCTTAGAACTACAACAGTGCACTGCAGTTCTGCAAAGAACACAAGCTACCATATTGTCCAAATACGTATTATAGACATGAAAAAATGATCACTTTCTGTAACAAAAAGTACAGTTGATTGTAGACACGTGAATCAATTCAGCTACTAATTTAAATAGTTTGACGGTACAAAACTATGTTTATCAACTCTGTACATAAAAAACAATAGGAAGATTAAGATCGATTCTCAAATGTTTAATATATAAATATAAACAATATAAAATACTGAAAAAGGAAATCACCATCCACTTTAAATAAACTTAGAAGACTCTACACACTCTTCCTCACAGTCTTAACCACTTTTTATATTTCTTGTGCAATTCTTTTCACCCTGAATTTAACTCAGAACAGTATGTGCACCAAAATATGATTAAACTGAACATCAATTGTAAATGTTCATAAAGATGAATACCTGGAGACTAAGTGAATGTTATAACACCGTTAGGAACACTTAGGTAGTTTCTGCAAAGATGTTTTCGTGTCAGATGGCAATTGCTAATCTGTCCAATTCATATTTATATTTACTATTACCAAATCCTTCAAAATCAACTTGTCACATGTCCACTATTTATCAAAAAAGTTGTCTCTTGAAATTTTATTATTTTAATACATTTAAAATACATAATACATTTATTATTTTAATACATTTCAAGAAAGAAACTATTAGCATTATATGCAAAATCAAAACCTATTGTTTCATTTTTGCCATTACTTAAATATCACATTATCTTCCCTCAACAAACTTCAGTCCAAGATATCTTAAGATTTCTTCACTGATAACAATTTAATTTCGTACTGCTTTTAATAATGTCCATTCATCTCATTTTCTTTTAATTACCTAGAATCTGTAATGCATAGGGAGTAGAAATAACCTCAAGTAGGCAGCATCATGTTATAGTAACCAAAACAGAAAAGCACTTTCTGTTCACTTCCTCCAAAAAATCAGCTAAGATTATACAACAGCTGGTGCAATGACATTAAACAAGAAAGAAAATTGGAATTTTTGAGCCAAGCACAAAAGAACAGATAGTATACTCAAAACTCTCTTACTGGACAAAAATGAAATATTTCAACAAGTTAGTGTGGTGTTCTCAAAATTTATGTCAGTTAAATTTTTAAAATTTTAAATGCAAAATGTTATTTCTCTAGTTCATTTTTCTCAAGCATATATAAAATATTTTTTCACTCAAAAAATGAATTTCTATTACAAACTCTGAAAATTTAAGGGTATTTGGGGAAAGATCTTAATCTTAATGGGGTAAGCATTCTATTTTCCAGGTTCAGGTATAGTCCCAGTTTATCAGCTACTTCAGATACAACCAGAAGAGAGTGGCGATCTGAGCTGAACTGAAGAGAAAATGGTTAGGCTAGCAGAAAAGTCTCCTCACTAAACTAAAGCTGATGATTTCATTTATTCAGGTATAAAACAAAAATCACTGAAAAAAAGTTCAAGTAGGTGAAAATTATTTTGATATTATTAGTGGTTGATGTTATTGAACATTATTTTTCAGAAGACAGAAAATCTTTTGGATCGCTAATATCCTTTAATATTCACACTACAGCAAAGATAATAACCTTTTTTCCCTTTTTTTACATATTCCAATCCAGTAAAGCTAATTAATATCATTTTATTATAACATTTTAATTTTATAATAATATAAAATTGTCTAATTTCATATTTCATTATATTATTTTTTTCATTGTTGCATAAATAATTACATTTTGTTTCTTGAATCAGTCAAATTATTTTATCTAATCTCAAGAGGTGCAGAAAAATTATTCCCATTTTCCAGATAGAAAAGCTAAGCACAAGAAAGTTAGCTTAAAATGTTTAGAGCCAAAGGTAATAAAGTTCATTTTATACATATTGCAAACACTTGGTACTTTTAGCCATAGTGCTGAACAACTGCTGCAGCCAGCCGTTTTCAATACATTGTCAGATTCATAAGGGCCAGGAATTTTTGCTACTTTAATTCTTATCTATATTTTCAACCCTTAGAATCATGCTGGTACTAAAATGTACTTACTACGTGAAATTGTTTTCATCTTTCAGGAAGATGAAGTGAAATATAAACGTATGGAATTCACAAAGATTAGAGAAAATAATGAAAAATTTTGACCAAAGACATGTCTATTGCAAATTCTGTTTGGCAATTAAATATATAAATTACTAATATTAATGATAATTAACAGGACCAAAAAAGCTTCTTTATGCCTTTGTTGATACTTCTCTGAGAGTTCCCAAACAGGAAGAATTTGGCAGGTTAAAATAAGTAGTACAGTCCATTTAACATTGTGTCCTGGGGATGGTGGTAGATATGTTCCTTTTCTAGGAAAAATCATGCTTATATTTCCTACAGCTTACCTGGACTCACTTTCAGTGGGGAAGTGAATTACCTTAGTATATGAAGGCCATATCTACCCAGATTTCCTTGCTGAGAGCAATATCCCAACCTTATAAATGCAACTTAAACCCACTCTTTTCTTGGCATCTAAGAAAATACAAAATACCACTACTTTCCTTTGCTTTGCTTACTAATTTCTATAGGTTGTAAACAGTCTCTTCCACATTGAGATAGACAGTCAGAAGGAATGGTAAAACATTAAATGCAAACATGTAAGTATAAAAATCCAAATACATATTTGTCCTGAAATGTTTTGGTAAAAAAAAATACTCTTTTGAAAATAAAGTGTCTAGTAATAAGTTAGGCAGAACTTTTGTATTTCCTTCCACACATTCTCCATGAATACAACAGTTTTTAATCCTTTGAGAATCTTATCAGAGTTCTTGAATATGAATCATATACACCCACAATTACACAAGGTCCTTGAGTTGCCTGACATCAAAGTGATTTCCTTCTATGTTATGTAACATGAACCAAAATAGAATTAACAGTCAGTCTTATATTAGCATATCTCCATTTAAGTTCTTTTAATAGACATTATCAAACTCCTTAATTACTCTTTTGTCTATAGGTAATTTTCAACTATAAATATTTTATTCCACTGCCAAACAACCTCATGGTTTCTAAGAAGTTGCATGTATCCCTATGACTTATTACTATATCCTTCACTTGCTGTAGTTTGAATATGAAATGGTTTATTTTTGTTTATATGCCATATACTATATATAATATTTTAATTTTTATTTTCTACATCTTACCACTCCTTTGATTTTCTGTCATTTGAATAAGATAATTTTATACATTTACTTCTAAAATTCTCACTATTACTTCCATTATTTTCAAAACCTACTCATTTTAAGATATTGAACTCACTTCTCAGTCTATGTTTATACAAACCCATCTATCACCAGAGTTCCTGTGTCATTACCCCCACCTTGTTCCCTCTCCTCTCCTACCTCAATGACAGCCATCAGCTGTGTACTGTGACTTTGTCTGGTGTACATGTTTGTTTGCATATTGCATTCCAAATATGAGCAAAATAATCTCTCTTTCTGACTTATTTCTTGTTTATTTCTTATCATGTCATTACTTAACATGATACCCCTCCAGCTCCACCTAGAATATTGCAAAGGTCACAATTTTCTATTTTCAGTACTTAAACAAAATCCTATTAAATATATATATCCCAGTTTCTTTATCCATTCATTGTGTTTCCATGCCTTTGCTATAGTGAATTTTGATGCTAGTAACATTGGAGTGAAGATATTTTTCCTGCTTAGAAATGTTGTATTCTCTGGATATAAATCTAGAATATAATCGCTGGATCAAATGACATATCCATCTTTTTTTCTTTAAAAATCTCCATTCTATTTTCCAGATAGATGATATTAATTTATAGTCCCACCAAGAGTGAGTGAGTATCCTTTTTTCTCCATACCATGCGAATATGTTATTTCTAGATTTTTGGATACAGGCCAATCTCAGTGGTGTGGCAAGGTCGCTCAAGTGATTTTTATACACACTTCTCTAATAATGAGTGATGCAGAGCATTTTTCATATGTCTGTAGAACATATGTGTGTCTTCTTTGCATAGCTCTCTGTTTAGTCCTTGAGCCATTTGTTGACTGAGTCATTTAATTTTTGTTAATATCGCTTGCTGAAATAGATGAGCTCTTTGTATTCTTTGGAGATGAAGCCACCTAATGAATGTTGTGTGATTAGTTTCTCCAGTTCAGTAGTTTCTCTTTAGTGGTCTTTCTTTTACTGTGCAGAAATTTTTTTAGTTTCATGTAGTCTCTATTGTTTAGACCATTATTTGCAAATGATGTGCTATTATAGCTGAAAAATCCTTAAAAAACTCCACCAAAATACCTAGAAACAATGATTGAATACAGCAAAGTGACAAAATAGAGATAAACTAAGAAAGAAATCCATTCACAATTGCGACATTTTTTTTCTCTAATGGTTCTTTCCCCAAAGACCTCCTTGAGGTTGAGTTCACAGAGTTCAACCACACTTTTTTCAAAGTATTTTATGGCTAGGGGTCTTATGTCATTAATTCATTTTGGATTATTTTTTGTATGGTGGTAATGAATAATCTACCTTCATTATTTTGCAGGTGTCCGTCCAGTTTTTCCAACACCATCTGTAGATTAGATTTTACTTTTTTCATTGTATGCTCTTCACTCCTTTATCAAATATTAACTATCCATATGAGCATGGCTCTATTTCTGGGCTCTCAATTTTAATCTGATGATCTGTGTTGCGGTTGAGTTTTTCCTCCTGGTACCACACAGTTTGGATGGTGATCACTTTGCTGGATAGTTTGAAGACAGACAAGTGATTCCTCCACTGTTATTTTCCCCGCCTCAGGATAGACTTGGCTATTGAAGGTTTTTGTGATCCTAAGCAAACCAGTATGTTTATTTGATTTCCTTGAAATTTGTCTCCAGAATTTTTATGGGAATTGTGTTATATCTGTATATTGCTTTTGGTAGCTTTCCCATTTTAACTAATTTTTCCAATCTGTGGGTATGGATTATTCTTCCATTTATTTGCATCTTCTATATCTTTTGCTAAAACCTCATAATTTTAATTAGAAATATTTTACACCTTCTATGTTAGGCTTATTCCCAGTTATTTTATTTTTCTTGTTGCAGTGTGAATGGGATTTCTATCTTAATTTTTTTCTATTTTATTGTTTGTATAGAAATGCTGCTGATGTTTTTGTGTTGAACTTTATTCTACCACTTTGCTGTATTCATTTATTGTTTCTACATTTTTTTTTTTTTTGGTGGTATCTTAAAAGGATTTCCAGGTATAATAGCACATCACTTGTAAATAATGTTTTTTTAAATTTATTTTCCAATTTGGTTTCTTTTAATATGTTTTTATTGCCTTATTGCTGGTAAAAAAAACCTTCCAGGATTATCGTGAATAGTACTAGTGTGAAAAAGCAACCATTTTTTGTTTCAGGTCTTAGGGGAAAAGCTTGCAGTTTTTCACCATTGAATGTTATCTTGGTATATGTTGAGGAATGTTTCTTTTATTCTATTTTGGTGAGGGTTTTTAATCATGATTAGTTGTTGGATAATATCAAATGGTTTTTCTGCATTTGTTATCATATCAAATGATTGTGCTTATTTTCTCTTTCTTGATGTTTCTACTTTATTGATTGATTTGTGTACATTAAGCCATCCTTGCATCTCTGGAATGAATTCCATTTGATCATGGTGTAACATAATTTTAATGTGTTGTTAAAGATAGTTTGTCAGGACTTTGGTTCTGCATCTACATTTATCAGTTATATTAATCCATGCTTTTATTTCTTTGTGCTTTATTTGTCTAACTTTGGAATTAGGGTAAAATTGACCTCATAGAATATATCTGTAATCCCTGCCCCCCTATTAAGTTTTGTGGAAGATTTTAAGGAGGATGAGGATTAAATCTTTTTTAAATGTTTGGTAGAATTTACTGGTGAAGCCATCTGGAGTTGGGCTTTCATTTAGGAGTAGATTTTTCATGTCTCCAGTTTTAGTGTTGTACTTGGACAGTTCTCTTTGTCCATTTATTCCTGGTCCCATTTAAGGAGTTTATAAGATTCTAGGAATCTCTTCATTTCTTCGTGATTGACAAAATGTTGTTAATAATTGTTTACAATAGTTTCTCATAATCCTTTGTGTTTCTGTGCAGTGTATTGTATGTAGTATTATCTCTTTCATTTCTGATCTTTATTAAATCCTTAGTTTTCTTTCTGATCTTTGTGGGTATAACCAAGTGTCTGTCAAATTTGGTTATTTTTTCAAACAACCAGATCTATATTTTACTTTTCTTTCAGATGGTCCTTTGTTTTCAATTTCATTTATTTCTACTCTAATTTTTAATATTTCCTTTCTTCTCCTGACTTTTGATTTTGATTCTTCTTCCCAATCTAGTTGCTCAGATGTGGTTAGGATTTTAATAAAGGCTCTATTCTGGTTTGTGAAGTGCACTTGTTTGAAAGCATTTCTCTCAGAACTAGTGTTCATCTCTTCATTTTTTTATTGCCAGAAAAGTCTAAATTTCATTGTTAATGTAATCATGATCTACAAGTTGTTCCGAAGCATGTTTTTCAAACTCCACTTATTTGTGTTTCTTATTCTTTTGCTCTTAATTCACTTCTAGTTTCACTTTCTTGCATCCAGAGAAGAGGCTTTCTAAAATTTCAATCCTAATAAACTTGCTGAGACTTGTTTTGTGTCCCAAGATGTGATTTCTCCTTGAGAATGTTCCATGTACACCTGAGAAGAATATATTTTCTTTTTTATTGTGGAAGACCACCTTATATACTATATGTCTATAGGTCCACATGATCTATTGTGTAATTTGAAGTTCTTATTTCCTTGATGAATTTCTGCTGGGATAGTCAATCTATTCCTGTAAGTGGAATATTGAAGTCCTCTACTATTATCATACTCTGTCAATGCCTGATTTTAACTTTGTCAGTGTTTTGTTTTATATAATTAGATAGCAAAGCATTGGGTTCATATACATTAATGGTAGTTGCTTCTTGATGATTCACTACCTTGACCCTAAGGTAGTAACCTTCCTTGCCTCAAGATCTCCCTTTCAATCGAGTTTGTCTTGTGTGAAATTAATAGCAGCTCCTAGTTTATTTTCATTACTACTGCTTTGAAATGGTTTCCCTTTCAACATGTGTTTATCCTTAGATCTGATATTCTTTTCTTTATAATATTGAGGAATGCAATTCTTTGACACATCCAGCTACTTTTTGTCTATTAATTGATGCAGTAAATCAACTCTCATTTAGGGTGAAAATTGATATATATGACTTAATTATCATTTGAGCCTTTGATTTTTGTGTCACTCATTTCCTGTTAAGTTTTATTTTCTTTTGTCTCTGTATGATTTGTCATTTTTTAAAGTTTTTCCTATTTTCCAGCTTTGTATCTCTTTAGATTTAGACTTTGTTACTGTGTCATGAATTTTCAGTTTCTTTACATCTCTCTGATAGTGTCAATAGTTTCTAGTCTCTATATTAGTTGTTGCTGAATAATATTTATTGGTTCATACAGAATCCTTGATTTTATTTCTCCATTATTGATTTTTGCTCTTGCTTGTTCCTCCTGTCTTTGTTTATGCATTTGCATTCCTATTTAGAACCATTCTTGGAGTTTGATGGATCTTTGTTTTTACCCCTATTTTAAAATCCCTTTCAGGATTTCTTTAATGACTGGGTTGGTGGTCAAAAATCACTAACTTATGTTCATAATTGAGGACCTTAATCTTTTCCAACATGTTTAAATGATAGTTTTGCATGGTAGTGTATTGTTGACTGGCAATTTTTATCTTATGATTTTAAATATGTCGCTCCTGACCTGAGTGTTTTTACTGAGAAGTCTGATGATGTAGGCATGTTTCCTTTTTTCTCTAGTCACCTTGAGTATGTTGTTGCTTTGGTTGCTTTTGATATTTTGTTTTTTAGTAACTGACTCTTTGTAGTTATGCTATGATGTGTTTAGGAGTAGAACTTTTTATATTCAGAAGTTTTGGTGTTCTCTCTGTTTCTTGAAACTCCATGGTTATTTTTTATGAGAGATGCATGAAGTCTGCTATCACTTTTTTGAGCAGGTTTTCTGTAATCTCTTTCCCTGTCCTTTTCTTTAGGGATACCTATGAATCATGTTTATACTTCTCATTGTTTCTAATATTTTGCATAGAATTTCTTTATTTTTCCTCTATCTTGATTCTCTCTCCTCTTCAATGAGTTTCAACTCTGTGATAATGCCTTCAATTTCTGAGATTTGTTGATACATAAGTTTTCTTCTGTTTGGAGACTTCCATGTTTATCTTCTGTTCCTTTACTCTGTACTTTATGTCTAGCATTTCTGCTAAGCTTTATCATGGCAAACTTCTTGATGACTAATTTTTGTCTGTGATTTCTTTTTGAGGTCTTTCAATTGCCTCAACATGGTTATGTGTGCCTCATTCATCTCATTCACCTTTTTTATAATTATCATTTGGTACTCTTTCTCTGTTAGGTTGTTCTCTTTAGTGTCAATGGAGTTCATCTCCGAGTTGCTCCTGGAATCTTCCTCTTTTGGGGTCATTTTCTCTTTTTGGATTACTGTATTTTGGCAGTTTCTTCTTTGCACTGTGGTTTTCTTCATGCTACATTTCTTCTGGAGTGGTGATATTTGGTCTTGGTGTGGTCAGTACCAGTCACTTGTCTTTTGGGGTAAGGGACTGGGGCCAGCTCCCCTCTCTGTAATTCTCTATTTTGGTGGGTCACAAATGCTTTTTCAGTGGTGTTCACTGGATACTGTGTGGATGTGGGGGACAATTCTAATGTAAATCTCATAGCAAGTTCCGACATCCAAGACCAAAGCCAGTTAATGTGGAGTACTGTGGAGTTTATAGCTCTCCAGCACAGCAACAGGGAGCTCCCAGATAGGTCTTCTGTGCATTCCCGTGCACAATTACTGTAGCTTCTATGGGTAACAGGTTAGGTTCTTTCTTCTCTCAACTGCTCCACCAGAAAGTTAGTTTATCCTTAGCCTCTGTGCATGCCTTTTAAATACTGAGAATGGGAATGGGCTCCCTTGCTACTTTGCATCTGTACCTAGATTATCCCATGCAGGTCCCATGTGCTCTACTACACACAGATTTTGAAATGTCTTCTTATGATGGAAGACTTCTCTTTGCTGAAGCTCCCCAGTCATGAATCAAGTTCAAAGTCTTCCTTTGTGACTCCCTTGAAGCCTGAGTGAATATTTTTCACTCACTGAAGCTCTCAAGCCAATTTATGTTTATATATGATATATAAATGTATTTGTGATACGTAATATATTTGGATTGTCATTTTGTTTTATTATTTATCATTTATTCCACTCTGTTTTCCTTAGTCCTGAATCTACAGTTGGTTTGTAATTAAAATTTATATTGTGTATGCTTTCTGAAAAATAAAATGAAAAAATAGTTAAAATAGAAATGTTTGTTAAATTTATTTTACCACAAATAGGGGGCAAAGATATGTTAAATTTAACTAGATTTTTTTTTAGGAAGCATATTTAAAGGTTTTAACTTAAGACCAAATTTGACATAAAATTTGGTATTGTATTTCATCTCAAAAATCTTTACAAATTATATTTGAACAAAAATTTTTCTAATATACTTAAAGAATGAAAATAATTTGAAAAGAAAATTTATGTCCCTTCACTTGGAAAGTACACCCAGGAGTGAAAAACCTTGCCCCCATACACAGTAAGAAGATGCTAACTATGGCCTTGGTTACTAGATCCAGGGAGCAAATTTAAAAATGAGGCTTATGTCTCTGCACCTGGAAAGTATGCTGCAACAAACAGAAATGAGCTGCAGCCTATGCTACTGCATCAAAGGAGGATGTGATGTGTACAACTTCCACATCACCCACTATCATTCACCAGAAACACCTCCGAGAAAGAAAAATAAATCAAATAGTTAACAGATGACATAAGAACAAATCATTTGACAATTGTCTTTCAAAAACACAAAAGAGAAATAGCTCAAAGAGAGGAAAATGAAATTCTTCCCAAAGAGTAAGATATGGAATAGGACATTATAAATTAAGAAATCAGGCAAACAATTATAAAAGTGATAATGAGAAAGATACAGAATAAACTAGCAAACATTAATCCAATTCTAAGAAAAAGAGTGACAGATCAAAAGATCTACTGAACAAATAAATTGAGGACTAAAGAAAAGCAGAACTACTACATATAAAAAGTAGTCAATGAATTAAAGATAAACTTGAAATTTAGATTCAGTTCTAAATTCTCAGAGGAATGAGTCTGAAAAGTGAAGACAAGAGCACATTGTGACAATATGGAAGAAGAGAGAGAAATAAAATTGAGGAAAAATTAGGAAACTGTGAGAAATATTGGATACCGCCAGAACAAACATAAGATTGTACATATTGCAGGAAGAGAGTTGAGAGAGAATGAAGAAAATTGAAAAGTAGCAGATATATCCTGACTAGTCACTAGGCCATGGAAGCTTAAAAAGAACCCTAAAGGGAAAAATAAAAGTAAATGGAATACTACAGACATAAATTATGATTCAGCAGCAACTCATTCAAGATAATCACAGAGTGGCAAAGTAAACAGAAGCCACAAAACTGAATGTCAAAGAATTATATAACACGGGAAAGGAAGAAACAGAATCAAGAAAATATTACCTTAAAAAAAGTCCCAGAAAAAAATTGGAAAATAGGAAAACAGATACAGGAAACATGGGTGTAAATGACAACAATAAAGACCAGAATAAAATTATTCATCTGGATGTGATAGTACTGAATTCACCAATGAAAAGACACATTGACTAAATGAACCCATATTATTTCAATAAGAAACTCAAATCAGATACAAAGAACTAAAAGCAAAGGGGATGAAAAACAATAAGGATAAAAGAAGAAACAGAAGAGAAGACCAAATAAGAAAAACCTACAACTTAAAAAGATGAGGTTGCAAAGGACACTCTCTTGATCAAGAGAAATGCAGAAAGAAAATAAAAAGTCATTAGTATGTATTCACCCAATGCCAAACGACTTCAATATATAAAACAAACATCAATGAGAGCAACAGTAATTAGGGACTTCAATACCTCACATCAATAGATAAATCATCCAGGTAAAATGTAAACAAAGAATAAAGTCACTAGATGAATTAGTAAACATGGAAGCTTAACAGACATATACAGGGTATTACACCCCCAGAAGTATGATTATACATTCTCTTCCAGTACATATGGAATGTACTCAAGTGTAGACCATATCCAGGAACAGAAAACAAATCTCTAATTTAGCAGGACTTAAATTATTGAATCATTCACAAGGGATAAAACTAGAAATGAATTAAAAAAATTGGAAGAACTACAAATATGTGGACATTAATCATCATGCTTCTGAGTAACTTCTTGATAACTTAAGAAAATAAGTCTAAAATTAAAAATTAATGCTAGGAGTCCAGATGGTGACCTGGTGGGAGCATGTTGCATCTCACACAATTAGAAATCTCCCATTCTTCAGACTCACATGCCATGGAACACAGGACTGGAGATTGCAGAGAAAAACACATCTGTCAACAGAACAAGGGTAGATGAATGCATTGGGTTTCAGAGGTGCATCATGGATTTGTGTCCCAACCTTTGAGCAAAAAGGGCCTGTGGAGGGGGTGGAGTCTCAGGAAAAATCAGATCTCCCAGGAATCATTCCAAAACCAGCAGAGTGTTGGTCCAGGAGGACCAGAACATGGAACTGGAGCAAAGTGTCTTGGCAAAGGGCAAAAGGAGGACCAGTGGCCCAGTGGTCCAAGCAAGAGAACCTCTGGGAAAATTACACTGGATGCTGCCATACTAGAAGGCAGTCAGAGTACTCCCTGACTCAGACCCTCCCCACTGTATTGCATCAGGGCCATAAAACCCAAGATTTGAAGGAAGAAAAGTCTCTCCCAGAAGGGAAGAAGTTTCAACAGATACCCACTAGTTTCACCCTGTGGATAGAAGTGGACCAGAAGCCCAATTGCTAGTTATGTGATAGTGACAAATTGGTCTTTACTATTTAGACCTGGCCTACTGGTGGAAAGCTGCATTCCCCACATAAACTCCAATCACAAAGGCTGATTTCTTGAGCCCTAATTCACTGTCTACCTAAGAATGTTAACAAATCTATCCAGTGCCCCAAGAGTCAATAATTCCCCAGGGTTCAAACCAAGATTCAGGCTTATTCAGTGCAAGTCGATGCACTGTGCAAGGACATTACTGCAGCCTAAACCACATAACCATAAACAGAATGACAAACTGAGCAATGACACAGAGATATAAACACAAGCTGATGTATCCAAATAAACCCCCCAGGGGAAATTCTGAGTGTAATAGACATGGGCATACTACATGAGGATAAATTTAGGGCAATAATGATAAACATACTTACTAAATTCAAGAATACAATAGAGAAAGTGAAAAACAAGAAGAGAGAACAAATGAAGCAAAATGACAAATAAGAACAAACCAAAGAACTCAACAGAGGGATTCATGTAGGGCGACTGAAGCCTCCAATAAATCTGTGAGCGTTAAGGTAGAGCAGAGGAATCAAGCAAATCAGAAAAAAATAAAAATAATGCAAAAAAATGAAGAAAGCATTAGTGATCTGTGGATAACATCACAGCATAGGGGTCCTAGAAAAAAACAAAAATAGAGAAAGGGGAGCAGAAATTATGTCTTAAGAAATAATAGCTAAGACTTTCCCTAAACTGAAGAATGAAGTAAGACTCCAGACCCAGAAAATTCAGAGTTCCTAATAAAAGAAACCCAAATAGAACAAATCTGGGCAGATTGAATGAAAATGTAAGATAAAACAAGAATCTCAAAATCAGTTAGAGAAAAATCAGTGACACACAGAAGAGTTCGTGTAATATTGTCAATAATTTTCTAAACTGAAACTTCAGAGACCAGAAAGGAATGGTATGATATATTCAAAGTGCTGAAAGGAAAGTATTTTTCAACCTTGCATACTATAATATACCCTGTGAGGTTATCATTCAAAATTGAAAGAATGATTAAAAGCTTTTCAGAAAATCAAAACTTGAAATCCTTCGCCATAAAACCAGCTCTATAAAAATAAAGGAAACTCTATAAAGTGTTAAGAAAACCCACTTAGAAGCAGTAAGACAGCAAAATATAAAAAATGGGGAGGAGAAGAGAAGAATAAAAATGGATGATTGAGGACAAGACTAATCTGATTTCACATAAATATAGAAAATAAACAGAATTCTTAATACTAACCTAGCATAGCATCAAAACACATCTCCAAGGTAAAAGCAAAGAAAAAACAAAAAGGGAAACCAATCAAAACATAATGACACCCAACTTACTAAAGAAGAGAAAGAGAAAAAAGGCAGTGTCTGTAACAACATATAGATGACAAATTCTAACCCAACATAACCCAAACCTCTCTGCATTAAGGAAACTGAGATTCACTCAGGATAAACATACACTCAAAGTCAATGCTTGGAAGACAATACTACAGTTCAATTACAGCAACAACAAAAAAGCTAGAACTTCCAACTAAAAATTTAGTATAAAAGAAGACTGAGATGGACACTGTATAATGATTAAGAGATCCTTCCACCAAAAAGACACGTATGAGCCAAATGAAGAAGTATCCCAAAATATATTAAGTGTTATTAGAACTGACAAGAGACATTGAGAGCAACAAAATAAGAGTAAGGGAATTCAGTACTACACTAAAAACAATGAACAAATCAACCAGGAAGAAAATTAACAGCAGCTGAAAATGACCACTGGGAAAAGTGAGATCTAATAGACATAAAGAACACCTTATCCAATCACCACAGCTCTCACTTCCTTCTCAAGTGTGCATGGAACATTCTCAAGGACAGATTTTGTTTGGAAATAAGTACTCAACATATTTACATTGTTTCAGGTATCTTCTCTTGACCTAAACTAGACAAAAGAAAGGACAAGCACCCCAAAATTAACTGGACAAAACATTATGCTTATGAATGATTTTAGGTGAAAGAAGGAAATCAAAGAAAAATTTCTAGAAACAAATGAATGAAGAAAAGAGCTACCAGGATCAGTGTACAGCAAAACAAATACTAGAAAGAAGTTCATTGCAATTTGATCTCAACAACAACAAAACAATCACAAATAAACAATCTAGAAAACGCAACTAAAAAAAGAACAACATAAGCCAAAATTAGTAGAAGAAAGGAAATAACAAAAATATAAAGAGAAAAAAATAAATGCAAACCGAAAAGTCAAAAAGATAAATGAAAATTAAAGCTGGTTCATTGAAAAAAAAATTGATAAAATATTGACTAGACTCAAAGAAATAAAGAGAGAAAATGCTCATAATTAGAATGACAAATAAAAGAGGAAAATTACAACATCTAGCACAGAAAATACAAAATATGAGACTAAGAAGAGCTCTGTGCTGATAAAGTGAACAAATGAGCACATATTCAGATTTTTAGAATAATTCAGGCCACCAAGACTGAAGCTGGAAAATTGGAAAATAAGACTAGAAGAATCATAAGCAAGGAAAATGAAGAGCAAATGAAAAGACTCCCAAAAACTAAAATCCAGGAACAGAGAGAGTGTTTCTAATGAGTAAGACCAAATTTTCAAAAATAACTAATACCTATTCTCAAAATCTTCCAAACTATTGAAGATCAGGGGATCATTCCAAACAAATTCAATGATGTTAACATCTTGTGGATACCAACAGCTCATGGATATGTAACTAAGAAAAATTTTTACAGACCAATATTTTAGTGGATAGAGATGCAAGAATTCTCAGCAAAATACTAACAGTCTCAATCCAACATGCATCAAAACTATCATCCATCATAAACGAGAGGGATTTGTCACAGGGATGATGAATGGTTGAACATATGTAAATCTATAATGTAATACATATATCAGCTGGAGCAAGGATAAAACACAAATGAACATATCAAGATGTAGAGAGATTTTGATAAGACCCAATACCGAATTATTATTAAAATCAAGTATAAAATGTGATAACATAACAACATAACAAAGATTATACACAATAAACATCGACATCATAGCCAATGACAAAAACTTGAAAGCATTTCCTCTAAGGGCTAGAGAAGTCAAGCCTCTTTACATTCACCAATGATATTTAACATAATACTGGAGGTATTAGACTGAGAAATGAGTAAAAAGAGAGAGAGAAATGAAAGGAATCCAAGCTGAAGGACAGGAAGTAAAACAATCATTATTTATATATGACAAGATTAGACCCAAAAAATATCAAAAAGCAACAGAAATAAATAACAAATACAGTGAAGTGTCAGGCTACAACATCAATGCACAAAAATCCTTTGCATTTTTATAAAGAAAAGCCCCAGCATAACAGAAAGAACAAAAATCAAGAAAACCACACCATTTAAAATAGAAGTAAAAAGCATCAAGTATCTAGGGGTATGGTTAACAAAAGAGGTCAAAGATCTATACAATGAGAAATCCTAGGCCTTCTTAAAATAAGTAAAGGAGGATAAAAAGAGATGGAAAGACATTGACTGCTCATGCTAAGACTCAACATTGTTAAAATGATCATGTTATGTAAACCAATATGCAGGTTTAATGCAATCCCCAATAAAATCCCATGGGTTTATTTAAAAACAAACAAAAAAACTACAAATTGGTAAAGAAAAAAAAAATTAGCTGAAGAGCCAAAATAATTATGAGAAAAAAGAATTAATCCAGAGGGGTTGTACCCCAACACATTAAGCTATGCTGCAAAGTGAGAGTGATCCAAAATGGTATGGTACTGGGATAATAGCAGAGGAACAGATGAGTGGAATGCAACTGAAACATTGGAAACTGACATGGTCACATACAACTAATTAATCTATGACAAAAGAGCCAAAAGTATACAATGGAGAATATAATGTCCCTTCATTAAATGGTGCTGGAATAACTGGAAAGTCACATGCAAAAGAATAAAGCTAGACCACTCGCCAACATCATTTACAAAAATTAACTCAAAATGGACTCTACATTGGACACAAGGGTAGGAACCATAAAATTCTTGAAAGACAACATAGGAAAGACATTCCATAACACCAGCCTTAGAGAGATCTTGGGGAATCAACTCCAGGATCAAGGGTAACAAAAAGGAAAAGAAACATCAAACTAAGATTTCGTCACAGTGAAAGAAAACATCAAAAAAAAAAAAAAAAAAAGACAACTGACTAATTGAGAGAAGATATTGCTGTACCATATTTCTGACAAGGGCTTAATATCCAAAATATACATCTCATAAAACTCAAAGACAGCAAAACAACAATCCAATCAAAAGATAGGAGGAGGAATTGTAGAGACATTTTCCTGAAGAGGATTTACAGATGACTAAAGGCATGCAAAAGGATGTTTCTACTTGCTGGCTACCAGTGAAATGTAAATAAAAGCAATCCCTGAGATTTTGGCTTCTTATCCAAAAAACAAAACAAAACAAAAAGCAAATGCCCAAATTGAGCAGCCCCATACCCCAATAGCACAGGGTGTTTATAACTTGCTTTTTCTGGGTGTGTCAGGGTATGTGTGTAAGCGGTTTAATAAGCGGTTATCATAAATGGTTTACAGAAGCAGAAAGAGCAATTATCATAATTCTGCAGATTAACAGAAACCCCTCCACTCAAAGTTTTCCTCATTGGGAGGGTCTAAGGTTTCTGTTTCACTTCCAGAGGCATTGATTCTCTAGAGAAAGAGAGCTGGGGTCCTCCGGGCTTTGTGGTTATAGAGTAACCCATCAAAAAATGAAGTTTTTCTAGTTCTTTGTTTCATTTCCCACTGGTTTTAAGACAATTGGAGTCAAATCCTTGACTTTTGTTGACTGCTGTAGCTGCAACTAGAGTTGTTAACCAAGGGGACCAATAGAATATATGTTGTTTTCTGAAGCAGACTGAATTTTCTTGAATAATACCAGTTTTGTTAGCATAGAAGCAACATTCCTCTCCTACAGTTGCACAGGATTCCCCCTTGCTTTAGGAATGCAAGAGGACCATTTCTGATGAGTTTTATGGCTGTGGTTAGGCTGGGTTTTTAAGAAATTAATACTGGACTTAGGTTTTACAGGAATATTCAGACTCTGGGGAATTCCTGTTTTTTTGCAACTAGTTTCCCCTGTTCTTGCCTCCACAGCAAAGCTAGTCTGATTGTGGCTCCCAGATTAATGAGCCTCCACACCATTCATAGCTAGTGGTTGGGCCTAACACTAACTGGTAGCAGAGATAAACCATAAATTTAACTGCCTCCCCTCAAAACATGTTTGCTTAAATTTCCCCATTTTCCCTTGCCTGAGATCCCAGATAGTTTTCCTAGACTTGCGCAGATTACCCAAAACATTTACATATAAAGTTACAATGATCCCGAGATATGCGAGAGTGTTAGCTTTAGAGTCCCCTTGTGGAGTGCATTTCCAGTCCTCTCAGTTAAGCTTTATGCTTGAGTGATGCAGCCACATTGGGACAAGATCTACCTTGATGGCTGTGGGGGTAGTCAAGGTGACGGTATGTGTTTCAGTTCAAGTGGGGGTCAGTCCTTGAGTGGTATACTTTTTATCCACTCCATGTCTCCCGGTTGGGAGGGGTGCACTGGCTCACCAGATGGGACTAGAACGGCTTCCTGCAGAGTATTCCATACATCTCATTGGATGACCTGCAATTCCAGCAAATACTGGCTTAATTACTCCCTCCCAAACATGGTTTCAAAAGGGGTTATTTCCTCCTCATAGGGAGTACATGTTGCTTTTAGGAGAGCTAGGGGGAGTTAGGGCTGTTCAGTTTTCACTGGTTTCCAGTACAAATTTGGTTAAGGTTTGTTTTAGGATCCGATTCATGTGCTCTACCTGGCCCGAACTTTAGGGTTGAAAAGCACAGTGTGATTTCCAACTTATGTTTAAGATTTTGGCCAGATTGTGTGATGATTTGCAACAAAGGCAGGACCATTATCTAAGCCTATTACTGAAGGCAACCTATACCTTGGAATAATTTCATGGAGCAGTTTTCAGAGAAGTGCTTTTGTAGTTTCAAATCTGGTGGGGAGGACTTCTACCCACCCAGAGAAAGTGTTTATAAATACTACAAGGAATTTGTACCCCACATTTTACCTCTGTAATGTCTGTTTCCCAGTGTTCACCCGGCATGGTTCCTCGTAACCTAACCCCTATAGGCATTCATTTTCCCTGTTTGACATTTACCTGTGTGCTTGCCTGACATCTCTCCACCATGCTGTGAATGATCTGGTCTAGATGTGGTATATAAAACCTTTTTTGGAGCAATTCAGTCAATATTCCAAGATGGCAAGCCAGAGTCCTACTGAGGTCTTCTGGGACAATGAATCTATTGTCCAGTAACAGTTCCCAACCTGTACTGGTCTTAGTGGCTACTTTCCTATATGTCATCAGCTTTGTCTCCTCAATGTAATCTGAAGTTGGCAGATTTGGTAGAGGCAAGGTAGCTAGTACCTGGAGTAGCCCCACTGGTTTTAAAGCTACCTCTCATGCCTCATGGTCCACTGTCCTGCTTCCCCTGGCATCCTCAGAATATCTTTTCTGGTTCCCTTTGTAATGAGTGATGGCCACCTCTGCCAGGAGTTGGATAGCTTCAATAACACTAAAATTTAGTCATTACCTCTTTGCAGTCGTGTACTGGCAGGGTTGTGTTGTCATCTGGGGGCAGACTCGATGGATTGATGTTAGTTATTTTCTGAAACTTAATGCAGGGCTGGTCCAAAGGTGAGGCCTGGAAATGAATTACATGAGCGTTTGACATCCATCTTTCAGGGGTCCCTTGCAAGAGGGTCTCTACTTGTGGGATGGAGACAGTCAGTTCTTGCCATAGGGTGAGCTTATCAGCCTCCTTGAGCAAAACAGCTGTGACACCAACCATTCTGAGACATCCAGGCCATCCCGCTGCCATGGGAGCCAATCTCTCGGACAAATAGGCCACTGGCCACTTCAGGAGCCTAGTGGCTGAACCACCACATGCTTGGTGATTCCCTGTACCTCATATACAAAAAGCTGAAAAGGTTTTAGGACTTCAGGCAAGGCAAGGGTCAGGACCAAAATTAAAGTCTTTTTGAGGTTTTCAAAGGCTATCTGCTCTAATTCTGTCCATTTCAGGGCCTGCGTGCCACCAGTACAAATGCAGAGTGGCTTTGCCAGCTCTGCAAATCCATAGATCCATAATCGGCAGTATCCCATTGCCCCCCAGAATTCCTATACTTGCCTTTTGGTCATAGGAACAGGAATCTGGAGGATGGCTCATTTAAGGTCAGAGGATAGAGTCCTTTCTTCCTTGATCTGGTACCCCAGGTACGTTACCTTGGGACAGCAGAGCTGGGCCTTCTTGGCTGATACTTGGTAGCCCAGTGTTTGTAGGTGATCAAGTAGGTCTTGGGTGGCCTGGACACAGTGCTCCTCAGTGGCCACCACCAGCAGCAGGTTATCAACATACTGAAGAAGGGTGCAGTCCTGGTAGGCCAGAGGCTGATATGCTGCCAGTCCTGCGGGTGGGTAGTGGTTGTCTCAGCCCAGACTGTCAGGTAGGTCTCCTGAAGCTGCTGTAGAAGGCTGGAGTTTTCTGGTGTTCTCTCTGGGACAGGTAGCTCCTGTAAGAGGTATTCCTCAGAGAGGGGATATATTAAGAGCAACTGTAGCTCTGTTTCTTTCCCTTGAGGGGTTCCAAGAGTCAATGTAGCTCCCTTCCCATGGAATGTAGCTTGGAGTTTTTGCAACAGGTCCCAGCCCATCAGTAGACAGGGACATTCTGGCATAACCAAAAAGGAATGAGAAAGACTTCCTTGCCATAAATTGATTGGTTGGGTGGTCCATAGGTAGCGAACAGTATCCCCAGTAACACCTTGCACAGGAGTTTTATGGCAGGTTGAAGGTCTGAGGGGCTCTGTCAGAAATTAACGGGTGGCCCCAGTATCTACTAAAAAGTTTACTTTCTTTCCCCTGATTTTTGCAGTAACAATTGGCTCCTGGGGGCTCAGTGAAAAAGAGCCATGCCCCCATCAATCTTCAAGATTTAAGACCCGAAGGCTCTAATTTCCTGACATCTTTGGGTATTCATTTTTCCAATGACCTTCTTCTTTGTAACAGGCACATTGATTTTTTCCCTAGGGGTGGCCCTTTCTCCAGGTTTTTCATATCTTAATATATACCCAGTATGCCTCACAGAGAAGCTCCCTAGCAAAGTTGCCAGCGATTCCTGAGCATCTTGAACAACTTCAGAAACCTTCAGTAGGTTTGTTGGCATTTGGATCGCAGCCCAATACCAGAAACTGGTGAGAAGTGTCCAGGGATCTCCCTCCCCTACTAGTGTTTGGTTCCCAAAGGAGGCCAGTTGAGGGGTAGTCTTCCTCATTTTGGTCCCAACTTTCCTCTAAAGGATCCCCTTCTATTCCCAACACTGCTTTTCTACCCTCCAACTTAATTCTTTCTCTTTCATCAGAAGTAAACAGCACGTTTAACAGTTGCTGGCAACCTTCCCATGTGGACTTATGAGCTTGCAAAATGGATTCCACTAGGCTGATCATGGCTTGGAGTTTCTCTGAGAATGGGGAATTCTGGGCCTTCCAATTATGTAAATTACTAGTAGAGAAGGGGATGTATACCAAGAAGGGGCACCCCGTGTCATTGACAGGTGGAGCTTCTCTCAAGGGAAGAATGGGAGCACCTGGCTGATTATACTCTGATCCCCTCCATGTGTGTGTGGGTGAAAGGATCATGATTGAGATTGTCTCTTCATAAGAGGACTTAGGTTGAGTCCGTCCAGGATTATTTGGGGTGGGGAATAAACTACCTCAGGGGGAGCAGTGAGGACAGGAGGACCCTGGGGAGACCTCTCTGGCTTCTGCTGAGATTTATCTGAGATCAGACAGGCCAGAAAAATATGATATCCACATTTAAGACATGGGAGAGTGTTCTTGGCTAGACCTAACCATCAGTCTAGATAGGGGAATTGGTCGGGGTTGCTGGGGCTCCCGTGACAACTTTCCAGATGGCCCTAACACTGGGGACATCTAAAGTCCCCATGTCTGGCCAACCTACATCAAAGGTGGGCCATTCTACCAGGGGATTCCATTAGGGAAAGCGTCACAGAGATGTTTAAGGAGCCACTATGTCCATTCCCCATTTTCAAATACAAGTACAAAAAGAAAGACCAACAAGAATGTAGAACAACAAAAGACACCAGATCACTGTTCCAACTTCTTGGGAGTTCTTATCAGATGACCGTTACGAGATTCTTGGAAGGTTTCACCGGATGACCATTCTGACGTCTCAGAAAGTCTTGGGTGAATGGTCTTAGTCGTGTCCGACACTCGTTCAACTCACCAGTAAATCCAGACCTAACAGAAATTCAGACTTACCCTGGGGATTCTGGACTCCTCAATTTGTGCCAGTTGGGAATGGCTGATGTCTCAGGACGCTGTTCAACCCACACAATCCTGGGACCCCTGGAACATCTCAGTTGGCCCCTCTCTTAGGGGATC